>QEPC01006023.1:169284-200535 GCA_003113815.1 Sphenodon punctatus
CGGCCCCCAGCCCAGCTGGCCCACCGGGAATCCTCCCAGTGCATTCAATGGCCAATCCGCCCCTGAGCTGTGCTCATTCAAGGTCACTCAAGGAGTGGTGGGCTCAGTTGTAAGTTCGTTACAGCTAATTTTACTTTTAGCACCTTTTGGAAACTGGTTAGATCTCAAGTTGATAATTAACCTCTTCATGACTAGAATACTAGGGAGCCACTTTGCACAGATGTAGCTCCTTCGTATGGGTAGCTAAAAACCCTTAATGCCCAATTCTTACAGCACCCTTAAGAGCATAGGTATGTAAATCCTGTTTTTCAAACAGACAATTTGAGGTACACTACACAAAATAAATGACGACTTTTGAAACGTCATGCAAATATTAGGAATTTCCAAGGGTTCTGGCTCATGATTAGTCACCCTTCCTAATTATAGCACTGAATTACATAGTACAAATTTGAACATTAGATAAGTAAGCATTAATAATCATGGTAAAGATTTGTGAAATAACTCTTTATGAACTGCAGGGTCTGTCTTGTGTGAGTTTATTTTGGATCTTCATTGTTTTTAAACGTACCCAAAACTTGAAAGAAATTTACATTGCGTTAATTTTCTTCCCTAGTGATGCTGACTGATGTGTAGCAGGTAAAAAAGAACAAAGATACCTCCAGTCTTTTCCTATGTATATCTCTGAGAAGTGTAGTGCTGCTGTTGTGTCTATGGGTGGCAGTGCTATGCCGGTTTGGAGGCTTTATGCATAACTATGCATGCATAACTCAAAGTTGGGTCAGTGTTTTTGAGAACACAGCAGTTTGTGTCATGGGTTATAGAAATCACTGTGTCTGGGTGCTTTCGCTTGACTGATGCATTAGTTCCAGGTTTTGGAATGCATTGAAAATTTGTTCTTGTGGCTGAATGAGTGCAAAGTGTCCTAAATTGTGTTTGCTGGCTTTCAAAAGAAGGAAGGCTCAGTTGCATTCACTGACAACTAATCACAAAATGTCCCAAACATAAGAGAGAGTAGGGTTTGTTGTGCTGGTCCTAAATATAGGCAATAGAGACAAAGTCGTACAGTGATATCTTTTATGAGACCAACTAGTTGGTGGAGGTATGCAAGCTTTCAGACCTCGCAGGGTCCTTCGTCAGGCCAAATATTAGGCACGCAGTAGCCAAAGGTGACGGATAATGGAGACCTGAATTGGTAGGAGAGAGAAAATTTGAGATCCATTTCCTAAATCATTGCAGTGTTTAGATAAAAGTACAAGGGTAGACAGCTAAGATATTTTTGTGCTAATCATTTTTTCTTCAGTTCTACAAATGTTGGATGGATTTTAATCAGCTCAGAAGTGTGTGTAGCACTATAGTCAAATCCATCAGTTGCTTCTCTTTTTCCTTCCTTTTCCATGATTTAGGGGAGCTTCTGAAGATGGTTCTTGCCAGGGAAAGTTGTAGAGATCCCTAATTGTAGAAGAAAAGCTTTGGTCAGTTTGACATTGTTGTTTTTTGTGGTGGGTCTGTTGGATTTTGTTACCATATGGATAGGGTGGAATAAAAATCCAAAATGTATATGTGTGTGTGTGTGTGTGTGTGTGTAGTGAGCAAACTGAGTGGTAGAATGAGGTTCAGACATTATAGGAATCTATGCAAGTAATGCTTTTAAGAACGTTTGTAATGCTTAGTGTTATCATGATGCTGCTATGGGAAAAACCTAATGAATGTATTGGTATTTGTCAGAATTTAATTGGGGTGGTTGAGGAATTGTGGGAGTTTTATTGACAGAATTTGATGTGCAAATATTGAAAACTCTCATGTCGTGTGTTGCATTGTGCATTGGTCACGTTAGGCTCTTTTTACACAACACTCCAACGCAGATAAAATGGGTGTTACATTTTATTATACATGTTGTAGGGCTGCAGGTGTGCTGTATGGGTGCCGTGCAACATGTATAATAAAATGTAACACCCATTTTATCAGTGTTGGAGTGTCTGTGAAAAGAACCTTTGAAGATAATTGTTTAGTAGGCTGATAAAGTTGAAGTGAAGGCTAAATGTTCACATTAATAATGCAAGCTTTTGACAGACACAGAGCTGTCCTTGAAAGTCAGAGCTAAACACTGAGCTGATGCAGGCTAGGTTTGATTAACATGGGATAGCCATCACTTAAAAGGTAGCTACTCTATTAAGGGGGGATGTAACTAGCATTTCAGATAATTTAAATAAAATCCTTGAAAACAGTAGGTATAGGTGTAAACACCAGGCTGTCTATTTTATTACACTTTTTTGTAGTGGCCCCTGAAGTCCATGAAGAGTTATGAATTACAGTTCAAATACCTGTTTTAATAAGGTGTTATACAATTTTCTTTTCAGGACAAAATTCATTGTTCAGAAATTGACTGGTATCTCTGGAGAAAGTGTTGACCCCTGGTCGATTGGTGTCCTTGGCCATAATCTTTTTTCTGCATGAATTTATTTGCAAGCCCTATCATCTGAACTACTTTGTTTCCATCTCTTGTATTTGGGACCAAGACGGCAACCATACTCTCTCATTAGACGGCATTAATAATGGAAGAAATTCTGTTTTTCTTTTGTTTTCTGATTGATCAAATGGGTTATTAGTGCTATGCACATAAATCCCTTTCCCAAAGGCCTAAAGAAAGTGTGTGAAAATATATCATGATCAGTGTCCCACAAAACTAAACAGTAGGTTAAAAGAAAATGACAAGGAAATTATAGCTTGAATTTTCACATAGCAAGAATGTAAGCTTTTTCTACCAGATTGGTTGCTCACTCAACATGGTGCAAAAGTTTATTAAAAATATTTTAAATACAATAGCCTGTTTCAGGAAGAAATTGGCTTTCAGTCCCCCCCAAACCTTTAAAATTCAGTGTCTTCACACACCCACATTCCTCAATTTAGAATAATCTTGTTCAAACTAGAGAACAAAAACTCTCTGCAGGCTACATTGGATTCGCAAAAAGAGCTTGAAAAATCTTTGTTGTATAATGAAGGGATATTCTCATTCTCCAGCAAAAGCGCAACTTGGATCCAAATATTGACTAAATGTCCGGCTCAGGAATATGTGACAGTAATGAGACTCGGAATGGAAGAGCATTCCTGATAAGTCCTGTAGAGGTTAATATAAGGGTGTTTGTGTTTGTCGAATCTCAGATTACTTCCTATATTAGTGAAGACCCGATTCCCACATGGCCCTGTAGTGGGCAGTAGCTGCCACCACACTGCAGAGCAAGCACAGGAAGCCGGGCACATGGTCATGGGGAAACGGGGTGAGCTGGCCCCTGTCGGAGCTGCTGTTACGGCCAGCGCGGGCCAAGATGCTGACCAAACGAGTGTGTGCCCGACTCTGCCCCGCCTCCCCCCACCCCCCCAACTGGACGAAAGTCCCAACCCTGGCTGTGACATGGCCACACGCGGCCTTTTGTGGAGCTTGCCATGCAATGGGGCCGAAGGGGTCCGGTCACACAGTTTGTCCTGCCCTGGCCAGCCTTACCCCTTCTGGGGAAAGGCTGCTTCACGATATGTCCTCAAAACAGAGGAAGTGTTGTGTAGCAGACAGCTGTTTGCCCCACCCCATGGTGGGGGGAGCATCTGGCTGCTGTTGGCCACACAACATACTGCATCATGTGGCCTGGCTGTCCAGGGCGGGGTAAGGCTACTGAAGGTATGGTAGTCCCACCTCCCTGTCTCGTCTGGCTTCAACCTATGAGGAAAAAAGATTGCTAAGCTTGTTTTACTTTCTGCTTCTATAGTATCCTTCATAAGAAGTCCCCACAGTGCATTTACGGATATTAATAAAGTAATTAATCACTCCTATGCGAGAGGTAATATTAACTTAATTTTAAAGATGATCAAGCTCAGCAATACAGAGGTTGAATGACTTGGCTGAGATGACACTGGAAGTATGCAGCATAGACTTTAGACCTCCTGACGCCTAACCATAGCTGTCTGAAAGCAAGGTTTGTGTGTATTCCTTATATTAGTGGAGTAATGACTCCATATAAGCAAATCTGTTAAAATCAAACTTGAAAGTAATTCAGTAAAAGTGCAATTTGGATAACAGTGAACCCTGAAATTAATAAAAATGCTGGAATAATGAAAAATGTATTGTTTGAACAGTGCTTTTAAATCTTCATCAGATGAAAGTGTAAAATAACTAAAATTTCCATCAGAAAATATTTAAATATCTTATCTCAAAGAAACTAGCTCATTGTCAAATGTTTGCAGCCACTGGAAGCACAGTCCCCAAGCTGTATAGCATCATTGCTAGTCCTTGGTACTGGTGTAATCCCCACTTACTTCAGGGGCACAAAGGGCTACCACTAAATGATTGGAGGACTGTGCTGAAGGTGACATCTGATCCTACTTCGTGCAGGTGAGGGGTTTCACTGTGGTGGGATGAGCTGCCACACAATAGGAATTCTCACTAGGGTAGCGATCTCAAAAAGAAATTTCTAGGGCTGCAACCATCAACCGATTAATCAAATCAATCGATTAATCTGTCTAAAACTTATTACAATTTGTCCCCCGATTAATCAGTTAGCCTTCTGACAGTCTATAGTTCTGAGTCCGTAGCTCCAGGGGACACGTTCCAGCAGAAGGGAAGTTCACCCAACGCACGCAAATTGGGAGAATCTATGCAAAGCAATGCAAATATATGTAGATTTATGCAAATTTTGATTTAATTGATCAATTAATTGTCAAAAAAGGCTTAATTGACTAATCAACTAAAATTTCTAGTTGGGTTGCAGCCCTAGAAATTTAAAAAATGTGTGCTAATTGTATAAAAAATCCTTGAGGAGTTTGAGAGAAAAGGAAGGAATAGCCAAATGCAAGGTTTGTTTGTTTGTTTATTTATTTATTTTATTTACATTTATAGGCTGCCCTTCCCATAAAGGCTCAGGGCGGCTCACAATTCATAAAACATAAGTAATAAAATTCAAATAATAAAAGTTATAGGCAGCCAGTGCAAACTTCAGAGCACCAGTGTAATATGTTTCCAGCGGCTTGTCCCCGAAAGGAGCTGAGCTGCCGCATTCGGTTCCAGCTGCAGCTTCCAAAAAGGTTTGGAAGGTTCGCGTTTACTTTTTCTTTTCCAGTTTGAGAGACTTTAATTTTAATTCTTGTTATGAGGAAATTAAGATTTTAAAACTTATTTTTAATACCTGGCCAGTGCTGCTGATGTTAGCAAGCATTTGTCATAGGAGTTCTATTTTTGTACTTTGGTCTTTGGCTGGTCCATGGTATTGCGCTTATGTTCTTGTGGCTCATTCAGACTCCTGCCTTGTTCCTTTTTGTTTTATACCTTCTCTATTCACTGGTTTCTGTGGGAGCTATATGATAAGTGTATGTAGCAGTTAAAATATTACCAAACCCACAGTTTTAATGATAAATAAATGTAGAATAGTTTTGTTTAAATGGATGTGTGTTAAGGAATAAAATTTATTTAAATAATTTATTTAAATTTGTATCTTGCCCTTCTCCAAAGGCTCAGGGTGACTAAGAACGTGTATCCTTAAAAGCAAAACACAACCCCCACCCCCAAAACACCCAACAGCTTCCCAAAAAACCTCTCTCTACTACCTCCCCATATCCCAGTCCAACCCCGCTCACAACCCTATGCCCCGCTAAATGCCCTTATGGAGAGAAAGTTCTTAGCCCGCCTCTGGAAGTTGCTCAGGCTCAGACTCAAACGAACCTCTGGGGGGGAAGGGAGTTCCACGGTGCTGGGGCAGCAACCGAGAATGCCTCCCTGCAAGCCCTCTGTGTATGAAAAAGACTAACCAATGGTACCCACAGGGAGGTGCTCCCAGCCGATCACAGGCGGTGTCTCAGATATGTGGGGCTCAGACTGTTTAGGGCTTTAAAGGTCAAAACCATCACCTTGTGCCCAGAAAGCTATAGGAAGCCAGTGCAGACTACAGAGTATCAGTGTAAAGGGCTCACGGCGTCTCACCCCCGACAGGAGACAAACTGCCGCATTCAGCACCAGCTGAAGCTTTCGAACAGTCAAGGGCAGCCCCACGTAGAGTGCATTGTAGTAGTCTAGCCTCGAGGTGATGAAACCATGGATGACAGTGGCCTGTTCTGAATCAGAAAGGAAAGACCGCAGCCTCCTCACCAGATGGAGTTGGTGAAAAGCGTTCCTGGCCATCACCGCAACCTGACAATCCAGGCACAGCAAGGGGTCCAGAAACACTCCACAGCTGTGAACCCAGTTGACCAAAGGGGGCAGGACCTCATCAATAAGAGGAGTCCTGATACCCTCTAGACCACAAGACCGACCAACCATTATCACCTAGGTCTTGTTTGGATTCAGCCTCAGTCAGCTCATCCTCATCTGGTCCCCAACAGCAGCCAAGCAACGAGTAAGCAGCAAGACTGCAGGGCCTGGATCAGATGAAAAAGAGAGGTAGAGCTGGGTGTCATCAGCATATTGATGGCATATCACTCCAGACCTCTGCATGACCTTGCCCTGTGGCCTCATATACATGTTGAGCAAGAGGGGAGGTAGAATAGAACCCTTACAATAGGAGCACAATGGAGGTCCCAAGAAGATGACGAGCAATCCTCCATTACCACTCTCTGGGACCTCCCCAACAGGAAGGAATATAACCACTCGATCATTCCTGCACACCCCTGCCAGGTCCCGCAGTTGTGTCAACAACACGTCATGATCAACCGTATCAAAGGCCTCTGGAAGATCTAACAGGATCAACAGGGTAGAATTTCCCTTCTCAATCTCCAGGCGCAAGTCATTGACCAAGGCCACAAGCGCTGTCTCTGTACTATACCCAGGACAGAAGCCTGAATGAAATGGGTCCAGGAATCCAATAGCGTAGAGATGAGCCTGGAACTGTTGGACAACCACCTGTTCAGTAATCTTTCCTAAAAAGGGAAGGTTAGAGACAGGCCAATAGCTGACTGGGGAGTCCGCATCCAAAGATGCCTTCTTAAGCAGGGGCCGGACAATCGCAGTTTTAAGAACATCCCACGCACTACCTTCCTGAAGGAAGGCGTTGACAACCCCAGCCAGTAACGGCCCCAGCATCTCCTGGCTCACTTTCACCAGCTAGGACGGGCAAGGGTCTAGTTCACAACTGGTTGCCCTCACTGCCTCGGCACCCTGCATCGGTGAGTGTTACCGATTGAAACCGATAAAAATAAACAGGACAGGACTGAGCTTCCATAACCTCTAACTCAAATTCTGACTGCAGTTAAAATCACAGCACCCATTTCGTGGTGAATACAGGCAATTTTGTCTGCCAAGTAATAAATAAAAATGTAATGGTGCACATTAGATGAATCTACTTCTGGCCAGAGGCAGACCGGATTAACCAGGCCCTTCAGCACCAAGAACAGCTCCGCCGGACTTTGCAGACGCTATGATAGCGGAGAAGAAAGCTTTCTTTGTCCCTATCACAGCGACACAATAGATCGGCTTCAGCGCAAATTGAGTGCCACCTTAGCTTCTGCCGCCTCGGGTCCCCTGTATACCGGGGGACCTGTGCTGCTGCAGCGGTGGAACCAGATGTCTGGATGTAACTGTATCAATGGCCATGGTCAAGATGTCATTCCATAAAGTGATCAGGCCATAGACAGAGTAGCCATCAAGGTTGGTAGGTAAACCCCCAGAGAGTTCTGGAAACCAATTGGATCCATATGTCTCTGACGGTGAATCATCCTAATGGGTCCATCACCCCAATGCGGGTAAAAAAGTGGATGGGGATCTGTGCCTTCAGAAGGTAATGACCCGACCATGAAAATGGTGTCGTAACAACACCCACAATAGTCGGAACCCCTGTTTCCAGGCTAGTGCAAAACATCAAATCCAACATGTGTCCTGCCTCATGTGTTGGGCCAGATACTATGTGGGATAGGTCCATGGTTGTCAAGGCGGCCATGAACTCCTGCTCCACCCCTGAAAGGCTGGCCTCAGAGTGCATTTTGAAATCCCCCAAGACAATATGCTAGAGTTAAAATTGGGAATAATACTACCCCAAGTGCGCCATTCTCCATCAACCGAGGTGTTCGACATGGCTGTGTCATAGCCCCCACCGTGTTTAATCTTTATGTGGCGGATTTGATTGATGCCATCTCAACTTCAAATCCCCATCCCCCTAAAATTCAAGCCCATCCTCCTGCATGCTCTTCAGTATGCGGATGACCTTGTTCTCTTGTCTCAGACAGAAAAGGGGCTAAGAGGGGCACTGTTGCCCTAACTGAATATTGCCACCTTAATGGCTTGACCATTAATAGCGGCAAATCCAAAATCATGTTGGTGGGTGGTAGGACATCAAGAAAAGAGTGGAAAATTGGAGATACTAGCTTTCAGTTAGTTCAGTCTTTTAACTACCTGGGGGTGAACTTTTCTGCCAGAGGGTCTTGGGCAAAGTATAAAATACAGAACATCATTGGCCGCTAGAGCAGTAGGAAGTCTGACGAGGGCAGCCATTCTCTCAAAGGTAATAACTACCTCTACCATCTTGGGAACGTATTCGCAGAAAGTTTACCCTATGCTGACTTACGGTCTGGAATTTATCCCTTTCCCGGATGCTACGCTGTTGGAAAGGGTACAGAACCAATTTCTCCGGAGACTCCTGAGAGTAAATAATAGTGTGTCGGGTGCTGCCCTGAGAGCAGAGACTAACTCTCTACCTGTGATACACCATGCTAGGCAGGCCCTTATGAGATTCTGGTAGAAGATAGAGAACTCACAATACTCTAATTTAATAGTGCAGTGTACCATGGAAGAGGCTGTGTACCCTGGGACCAGATTATATCCATGGGTAAAATATCTCATTGAGCAGTTATCTTTTTGGGGGTTCTGTCCGGCTTATTTTCTAGGGAAGCTTTTGGCAGCCACAAAGGAAGAGCTTGATAGGCGCTATAGGAATATTGAGGTCCAGCAGGATCTTGCGGCGTTAAAACAGTGGAGAGTAGCCCCTATGTACTGGGAACTTAAACTAAAGTGTGCTATGGAGGTGTATTTGGATCTCCTCATTAGTCTCATCTTGAGGAGAAATATAACTCTATGCAGATTTGCTTTGCTTGATCTAATGGTTGTGAAGGGACGTCTAATAGGGATACTGTACGAGGCAAGGTTATGTTCATGTTCCATACAAGTCGTGGAAACAGTTGCACGCTTTGTATTCCAATGCCCATACTACCAGAAATTAAGAGAGACCTGGATAGCCGCCCTATTAGAATCCCCGTCATTTGCTGCGGATAGTCAGAAACTCATTTATTTACTGACCTTAACATCAGTGGATTCCTTAACATCCGTGGCAATGTTTATCAGCCTAGCCCTTAAAAGAAGGAGGGCTGTTCGGCAGCAGATTAGCAGATCTCAGGATAGAATGCAGCATACGTTTGCTAAATGAGCCTGCCTCCTGAGAGTACTGGTATTGGGACCATATATTGGCTAGATGTTGAGCTTTTAGGACCTTGAAATTGCCTGTTTCCTCGATGTTATCTTGTGGGTGGTATTACCCTGTATTATGTTTTTAATATTTAATGCTACATTACTTTTACTTTGTCAACTGTATTAATTTGTTAAGTGTACTATTTGTTTTAATATTTAATTTCACATTAGTTCTATTTTGTCAAATGTATCAGTCTGTTATTTTCTTTGGATACAGCGAAAGCTAAATCCACAATAAACTTACTTACTAGGAGATTCCATCACCACCACACTAGAAAACAGACTTTTGTGAGATGTGTTCTGTGTTGTTCATTTACAGAGATATGAGCTTTCCCAGGAAAGAAATCCTGTTTTTCCTGTTTGGAATAAGAAATAGGTCCATCCAGACTACTGTTTGATATCCTGTTTCTCAGAGTTGGTCTTTTAAGATCTTGAACTTTAGCTTTTGTGTTGCATTGCATTCCATTTTAAGCTTAAAAACTGATATTCATTTAAATCTTGGTTTTGCTTTCATCTGGCAAACACGACATTTTAAAAACCCTCTGTTCCATATGGAGTTCAAGCTAATATAGGTTTTTCTTGTTTGCTTCATGGGTGTAGATAGGATCATTCATACTGTTCTTGTCTCTAAGAATCAGATTTGTCTATTGACTGGTTTGTTCTCCCTCTGCTGGTTGGCTTTGTAGCAGGAAAATAGAGACCTGGCAAAGTTACTACGTTTAAAAAAAAATTTAAAAATGGCAAAGCTGCAGTGACATAATTTGAAAACCAACTGAATTTGGCTGAATTGGTCTCTGCATCTTCATATTTCTGACTGAAGCAAACACTGTAGATCCCAATGTCGGGTTGCTTTCTGGGGAGAAGCTCCAGTCTAGTACAAGGAGGATATGGGCAGAGAAAAGGAGCATCTGGGTGCAGGACAAAGAAGATTAGTGGAAGTGGGGGAATGTGCATGGCTTGGGATTTGCTTAGCCTATTATCATGTTGCGATAGTACTGTCTAGGGTAGCTTCCTAAAATCCACCATCCCTTTTTGCTTCTGCAGCAGGCTAAGATAAGTAGCTGCAGGAACAGCTTGGGAACGCAGGATTATAGGCTTAGGAAACAATTCCTTTGACCAAACTTTGTGTGTATGCTCTCAACAATACTCAGTGTGGTATGTATCCCTGCACATTTTAGGCAAAATGCACCGAAACTTATGTAATTAAAAGGAAATACGAGGTGGATATAAGAGACAATAGGCGGGGTAGTGGTGTGTGTGTGGTAAATTGACAGAAAAATATAGAAACAAGACACCTATATTGGGGTATAATCTACCTTTTGGGGGGGACAACAAAAAGATAGGGAATCACGGCTAAATAGTGACTAAGTGTCCATTTAATTTGATCAGTAGAGTTTACTTAAGACAAATATAGTCAGAAGTAGAAGTCTCTTTTATGTTGCATATTATAAAGATAACTAAAATAAAATTAATTAGAATCTTTTACAGTCATTTTTGTTTAAGTTCTAGTTTAATATTTTATTAGTTATACATGATTTTTTACCAACATCTTCTACTGGCTTTTTTAGTGCCTTACGTTTGATGACTGTAAAGGAAATTGAGTAAGACAAGATTATATTGTCAATGACAGAAGAAAATTATGTTATCATGTGGCAGTGTTATCAAGTTAATATCTTTTACAAGGTTGTATTATGAATCTCTTTTTAATGAAGTTGTAAATATCAGTAGTAGCTGATATTTGGTCTTCGGGGATGTGCCTACTGAGATCTTCCAACGGAACAAAACAAATTGTACAAGTTTCAACAGTGAATGAATGAAATAAATTGTGTGGTGGAAAATATACAAGGTTGTAATGCAGACCTTTTAAAAAAAATACAAAACAAACATAATCTATTTTCTCTGATTCCAGACAAATAATACATACTGTATTTCATGAAAACAGAGATGAGAATCTTTTGAAATATCTTATTTTTCCCAAAGGATCATTCATGTTAAGATGTTTTCATGAGACCCAGAGTAACACTTTTGTCTCTATAAGGACCAGGTAGAAAACACTTCATTAAACTGGTACATAGCTTAATTGAAACCTTACAAGTTGCAACTCCTGTTCTTCTAGGGTAATTTAGATAATATAATAATGTGAATTTCTGGTACTCCTGGTTGGCTTTGAATTAGTGAGTGTTCTTTCCTGAGATGGCTGTCTGATGAAAAGTCTGAGCATCTTCAGAAGGCAAGATTTATTTGGCTGGGATTTTGGTGGGTGGGGGTAGGAGTGTGGACTTCAATTGGAATTTTATATGGTTTATTTTTATTGATTTGTTTTTAAACCACCTGAGCTGGCGGTAATGGGCAGGATATAAATTCAAATAATTAAAAATAAAATTTAAAATATAGCAAATAATTTAACCCACTCTCACCTTCCCAAAACAGCTGTAAACGTAGAGGTAAGCCACGTGCTTGTCAATATTTATATTAGAAGAGATGATCTTGTTCTTATTTGCTATAACACACATCATCTAGCCATAAGATACCAACCTATTGGCAAACCGTGTGACCGCTTTTGAAATCTGGTTCTTCCGCTGCTGTAAAAGAAACCACAAGTGGTCTCAGACCAGTTGTCAAAGGAGAGATGATTCAAATATTCACCACGTAAATTTTTGTAAAAGGAAACTTTCAGTTGTTAGTAATGTCATAGTTTTTTTATTTTTTTTATTTTTTTAACTCTGCCCCAAGATATCACCCTATATTGCAGTAGAAAAAAAAGAAAAGATGGTTACATGTCCCCTCAGACTTACAAGTGAAGGGGAATTCTATGCTGTTGATCTTGTTAGCTCTTTCAACGGCCTTTGATACAGCTGACCACGAGGTGGTGTTGACATCACTGTGGGACCTGATGGGGTTGTGCAGGACTGCTCTTGAGTGGTTCTGCTCCTTCCTCTCGGGGAGGTGATTGCTCATTGTCCTCTCGGGAGCTTCCCTTTGGGGTCCTGCAGGGTTCTATTCTGTCCCCCCTCTTGTTCAATGTGTATATGAGGCCACTGGACGAGGCCATTTGGAGATTTGGGGTGAAGTGCCATCCGTGATGACACTTGACTGTACTTCTCTTTTTCATCTGAATCAAGTCCTGCAGCCTGGCTGCTGTCGGAGACTGAATGAGGATGAGCTGATTGAAGGTGAATCCAGATAAGACAGAGGTGGTGATTGGTCGGTCTTGTGGTCTGGAGGGGATTGGGACTCCTGTTGAGTCCGGCCCCCTCTGGTCAGTCAGGTTTGCAGCCTTGGAGTGCTTCTGGAGCCCTTGTTGCACCTGGATTATTGGGTTATATCAGTGGCCAGGAGCACTTTTCACCAACTTCATCTGGTGAGGAGGCTACGGTCTTTATGATTCGGAACTGGCCACTGTTATCCATGCTTTCATCACCTCAGGACTAGACTACTGCAATGCTCTCTATGTGGGGCTGCCGTTGATGACTGTTCAGAAGCTGCAGCTGCTGCAGAATGCGGCTGCTCGCCTCCTTTCGTGGGTGAGACGCTGGGAGCGTATTACACCAGTGCTCCAAAGTCTGCGTTGGTTTCCTACAGCTTTCTGAGTACAATTCAAGGTGCTGGGTTTGACCTTTAAAGTCCTAAACAGTCTGGGCCCTACATATTTGAGAGACCACCTGCCTTTCCATGCCCCACTGCAGCCCCTGTGCTCGGCTGAGATCGCCTCCCTGTGGGTACCATCGATTAATCGTGTTTGCATGGTGAGGGCTCACAGGAGAACGTTCTCAGTTGCTACCCCAATGCTATGGAACTCCCTTTCCACAGAGGTTGGTTTGAGCCCAAGCCTGGTAATCTTCTAGAGGTGGTGCAAGACTTTTCTTTCTGTTAAGGCATTTGGCAGGCAGGGATAGGGAATGGGGGTTTTGGTGGGTGTTTGGGGTAGGGGTGTGAGGGGGTGATTGGGGAGGGGTTTGTGGTGAGGTTGGGGAGAGGAAAGGTTGGGGGTTGGTTTTTATCCTGTTTTTAGGTATTATATTTATCTGTTTTGTAAACCACCCTGAATCATCTGGGAAGCGTGGGGTATAAATTTAAATAAAATGTTTAAATTCTATTTCACTTGTAATTGTGCTCCATTATTCTTTCTGTCTTTGATGAAGAAAAGTCAGTGGGATTATTTTTGCTATTGCCTGTTTGTGCTTAATTTAACTTTGAAGTTTAGTGCCGTAATATTTGGATTATAAACACATCATGAAAATGTTTATTTGGTAAACCATCTTAATTTTTTAAAATTGATTTCAGCAAGTATTTAAACTGTTTTTACTTTATGTTGTACTGAAACTCAAAATTTGAGCTTTGGACTAAACTCAAATTGGCAGTATGCCTTTAAAGGTAAGGATAATGTTTCATTTACCGTGATCCAGTATAAATAAACAGACACAGCCATTATTTTAAGGTAATCCTTAACAAAGAAAACAGTAAAGCAATGTTCCCTTGTGTATCTGATGGTTGTGTGGAGCTGATGGTGTTTTGGGAGAGTTTTTTCCCCCTCTTTTCTTTTTACCAAAAATACGTTTTGCTGGTATATATGGAGGGGAGCAGTGAAGGTGGCAAGAATCAACAGGGCCTCCAAGGAAGATAACAGGGCTATTTCAGTATTGATTCTTGGAAGATCTGCAAGCAGCATTCAGGATCATCTGAGGTTTTTTGGTTTTGGGTGGAAGGCAGCCAGGCAGTTAGCTGAGTACCTCCTTGTTGCAGGTGTTGGTGCAGGACCTTGGATAGCTAGGTTGGTGGGCAAATCTAGAATCTCTGTCTGGGCTGGACTCCTGTTCAGGGCTTCATGGTCGGATGGGACCCATACTTCCAATCCCAGTTGGTGGTCATAGCCACAGGTTCTGACCAGGGGGGCGCAGACAGCTGCCCACTGTGAGGTAAATGGAAGGAGAGTGTTAGGTAGACGTTTCTGTTTCAAGTGAGGTTCCTGCAGGCAGGAGGGGCTGATTCTTCCCCTGATGTTGTGGTAATAAAGTTGTAGCCTGTTTTAACTCAACAAAGTTTGTGGCTTGTGAGGTGTTGCAGCAAGTGTGGAGACTCGGTTGTTGAGAAAGAAGTCTTTGTTAAACATTCCATGCCGCTCTCAAACATCTCTATCGTTTACTTAATGGTTAGGACAGAAAGGTATCTAAGTTACTTATAGCCCTAATTGTTGTAGTACGTAAGCACTTTACAGCCTTTAATTATCCTCATAATACCCTATGAAGTAGGGAAGTACTATTATCTCCATTTTATACGTGGGGAACCGAGACATACGGCACTTGTATAGCTTGCCAATGGTAGTAAAGGAAGCTGATCCTGAGAGTTCCGTGTCCCGGGCAAGCACCCTTACCATAGGACCATCTGTCGTCAATTATGATTCATAACTATTTATACAAGAAAACTAGGGACAACCAGGTGTGATATAACAAATGCACATAGCATCAAAAAGTAGTATGGAAAAAACATTCCTCAAGCATCTTTGGTAGTGTTGGCACAAATGTATTGTCTTGTTAGGCTACCTTTTAAAGGAACATCCTCAACTAGTAATCACATATCTGAAAAACTGCTTCCTTCCCTAAGCTCCGTTGCAATCCTGATGATCAGCTGGGAACAAGTTGCATTGGTGAGTCAAGTTCATATCATAAGGGGGCATAGATAGGCCTACACGATGTCTGCTCCATAACTTTACAATTCCCTTCCCCTGATAGTTTACCAAAGAGTGAGCGTTTTCCGGAGGTGATGCAAGACCTTTTTATTTGGCCAGGCATTTGGTGGGTGGGTAAGGATGGGGCTGATGAGGGGCTGATTTTTAGGGGATTTTCCTATTTTGATGTAGTTTATATTTTGTTTTAATACTCATTTTTATATTTTAAATATTGTTACCCTCCCTGATCCCTTAGAGTAGGGTGAGATACTACTTCTACTACTGCTTATCATTTCAGTAGTGCTGCTAGTCATAAGCAGTGCTATACAGATACACACAACATAAAGACAGACCCTATCCCTTGGAGCTTACAATCTAATCAAGACACAGAGACATAGACAACTACAAATAAGAGACTTCCTATGAATAATGGACTACAGGATGCAGGTATTCAGTAAATTTATTTCCGTTAACATGGTTGAACTCCACAAGGTTATGATATGGATAGGGCCTGGGTTCATGATTTAAAAGTGATCTCAAAGAAGTGGGCTTTTAGGTGGGACTTTAATACGGACAGGGAGGCAGGCTGATGCACCCCCTCGGAGTTCATTCCAAGCATACAGTGCAGCAAGGTGGAAAGCTCAGCGTCGGGAGTTGGCGATAGAGGAGAAGGGCACAGATAAGATCATCTTGCCCAATGATCAGAGGCCACAAGTAGGAGTGTAGGGGGAGATGAGAGAATGGGTACTGAGGAGCTGCAGAGTGAAGACACTTGTAGGTGAGTAGAAGAAGCTTGAACTGTATGCAGAAGCGGATGGCAATTCAGTGTAGCAACTTATACATGGTCATAATGGTGTGCAAGGAAGGCGAGTCTTGCAGCTGAATTTTGAATAGACTAGTGGAGATAGGTGACTTAGTGAGACATCTGTGAGAAGCAGGTTGCAGTAGTTTAAACAGAATGTGATGAAAGAATGGATTAGGGTTTTAGTAGTATGTTTAGACAGGAAAGGATGGATTTTGTTGATGATATAGAGAAAAACAACAGGTTTTGCCAGTGTTTTGGATGTGAGCAGAGAAGGAGATAGGGGAGTCAAAGATGACCCGAAGGTTGCAGGCTGAGGGGTCTGGGAGGATGACCGTGTTCTCTACAGAGATGGAGAGAGGTGGGAAGGGAGAGGTGTGTTTAGGAAGAAAGATAAGAACTTCTGTCTTGGCCATGTTAAGTTTAAGGTGACAGTGAGACATCCAGGCAGCAATGTCATGAGATTTGGGACTGGATTCTGGGTGAGTTCTGGTACAGAGAGGTAGATCTGAGAATTATCACCATAAAAATGGTACTGAAAGCCATGGGAGGAGATCAGAGTACCAAGGGAACGAGTTTATTTAATTAATTTTAATAATTTCATACCCCACCTACAGCTGAAACGAAGGGGTGGGGAATTCTTGCGAGAATCAGGATGGGGGGTGAGAACTTGGGTGTTCTCGCCCCCCCTTGAGTTCTCGTGAATTACTCGTGGGGTGTGTGTGTGTCGCATATGGCGCGGGGGTTGCATGGGAGCCAGAGGTGAACAGGGGGCAAAGACAGACCTCTGAGTACCTCTGGCCTTTGCCTGGCCTCCTCATCTGGGGGTGAAGGGAAAGGTTTTTTTGGGTCCTAGCGGGGGTAGGGCAGAGGTGTACTTACCATCTTGGGGGGGCGGGAATCCAACCCCCTTGCGGTGCTCTGTGCCACACTGGGCCCCTTCCCGGGACTTCAGTTTAAAAGGGAAAAAAAACAAATAACCCACAGCTGGAACATGCTCAGATTGCTGCTTGGCTCTGGTGCCCTTTTCAAAGATGGTGCCCGCAGGGCTGAGCAGCTCTTGTGAGCATAACCCCCAACCCCACCCTGCCCCCTCAAATTCTCATCGGCTCTTGACGAGAAGAGGCAAGATGGGAACCCCCCTTTCTCGTCGAGAACTGGCGAGACAATGAAGCCGAGTTTCAGCCCTAACCCCACCCCTCCTGCCAAGGCAGCTCGTGGCAGCTTACAATATCTAAACAAAAATATAAAAATACTATAATATAAATACAAATATAAATATCAGTATAAAATAACAGAAATATAATACGGTAGAGAGGGAAGAGGGCCCAGGACCGAGCCCTGGGGCACGCCAACTGATAGTGGGATAGCAGAAGGGGAGGATACACTATATGTGTGGGGGGAGAGGCAAGAGGAGAACTAAGATAGGATGGAGTACCGAAATCCAAAGGAGGACAGTGTGTCAAGGAGCAGATGGTGATCAATGGTGTCAAAAGGTCAAGGATAGAGTAATGGCCCCTGGCCTTGGCCATGAAGAGGTCATTGGAGTCTTTGACAAGGGCAGTCTTCATGCAATGTAGAGGGTGGAAGCCAGATTGGAGTGGATCAAGAATGGCCTGAGTCGCAAGGATGTCAAGGCAGCAGACATGAGGGAGATGGGATGGTAGTTAGCAGGGCAAGTAGGGTCCAGTGAAGGTTTTTTGAGGAGTGGTGTGCCCAGAGCATGTTCGAAGGCTGCGGGAACGATTGCAGTGGAAAGTGGTAAATGAGGATGTGACGGATGGAGGGGATAACTGCAGGGGAGATGGAACGGAGGAAATGGATGGGGATAGGATCAGAGGAACAAGTGGTGAGTTTGGAGGAGGAGAGAAGGAGGGCTATTTCCTCTTCTGTAACTTCAGAAAAAGAAGGGTGACAGGTGCTAGTGGAAGAGGAGGGGAGTGGAGTGAGGAGGTTGAGAGGGCTTGACAGAGAGTTTTAGGTGAATCTTGTCATAGAAAAATATCTAAGATGTAAGCTTGTTTGTAAAGCATGTATTTTTCAGCTAAGAAGTCCTGTGCAAATGCAAGGAATGATATTTATAGCAGTTTCCTCTCAGGAGCCAAATCCAGGCCATTGAGTCTGCTCTAGTGCCTTCCAGCTTCTTGCTGCGCACATGCAGCTCAGCCGGATTTGCTGCAGTGGCTGAAATTTGAAGCTGAGCCCTGCCCACTCTTGCTCCCTCTCCCTTTTGGGATGGATGAAAGGGGTGGAAAGTGAGAAAGGCTAAACACATCTCTGATTGGCTAGGTGTTAAGTCCTGCCCCTTTCTTTTCCCTTTCTAGATCTGAGCTACAATAGAAGTGGTTCAGGCACAGTCAAAGTCTTTAAAAGGAAAGGGCTGTTTATCTCTTAGCTTCCCATGGTCAGGAAGGAGAAGGTGAAAATAAGTCCCCATCCTCCCAAGAGTGAATATGCAATATTGCGTTTTCTGTGTGTGTCAGACACAGAGAGAGGGCATTACAGGGAGTATGTGTGGGACCAAGACATTCACACAGTTCCTGTTTTTGTTCCTTAACCTACCCATTTTACTCTTTATCACTCCATCCAGCTCTCACTAGCTGCCTACTGCTTTAATCCCCTCTGCACTATGTATTTATATGATAGACGTTTCTAAAACCATGAGCCGTGTGAAAAAAGTAAATAGGGAGCTGTTGTTTGCCCTTTCTAACAATAAGAGAACAAGGGGACATTCTCTGAAGTTAAATGGCAGCAGATTTCAAGCAAATAAAATGAAGTGCTTTTTCATGCAGCTGTCAATACAGTTGTGGAACTTGTTGCCAGAGGAGGCAGAGAAAGCCAGTGCCATAACTAGCTTCAGATGGACACTAGATACATTCTTAGAGGATAGAGCCATAAATGTCTACTTATTTGGGGTTTAAACCCCTGGCTACTAATAGTGGTTAGCAAGGAGATGAGTCATACCTCCATGACCTGTACTTCTCTTGAGCTACTTTAGCTGGCTGCTGTCGGAGATAGGATGCTGGGCTTGATGGACCAGGGGTCTGACCCAGTATGGCAGTTCTTATGTTCTTTTTGTTCTGCCTCTTTTCCTGCTCATTCACATTTGGTCCTGCCTCCTCCAATTCCTTCCCAACATTCACAAATCTGCATATTTAATTTTATGCAAAATTATGCAGATCTACTGTTTTAACCTACAATGTGTACTTTTCTAAATCTGGCACACCATGAAAACTAATTGATAAAACTGATGTATAAAACATTCACTTGAACAAACATCTACTTGCTCATGTTCTGGTGATAGGTGAAACTATACTTACTACTTTATTGACTCCTTCTGTATGCAGCTGGGTTATGACAATTTATTTTATTATTGTTTTTATTTAATCAATTTTTATCCCACCCCTCCTGAAAACATCTCGAGGCGGCTAACAATTTTAAAACATAAAAATACAATCATATACAAATTTTAAAATACTCCTAATAATATTAAAACAGGGTAAGGCACAAAAACAATAAATAACAATAAATAAGGGTAGGGGGAGATTAAAACCCCCTAACCCACCCACCCCCAAAGGCCTGGGCGAACAGCCAGGTTTTACAAACTCGCCAGAATGTTAAAAGGCTTGGGGCCAGGTGAGCTTCCTCCGGGAGGGAGTTTCAAAGGCGCGGCCCGGCCCCCAAGAATGCCCTCTCCATCGTGGCCCCCCGCTTAACACGGGGGACCTCCAAGAAGGCACCCCCGGCAGACCGAAGGAGCTGCTCTGGGGCGCGGAGGGCGAGGCGGTCCCTGAGGTACGAGGGGCCAAGACCGTGAAGGGCCTTATAGATCAATACCAATACCTTGAACATGACTCGGCACGCTGTTGTCAACCAGTGCAGAGTCCGGAGCACAGGTGTTATGTGGTCCCGGCGACCCATCCCCGACGGGAGCAGGGCCGCCGCATTCTGCACTAGCTGCAGCCTCTGAACCAGGTACGAGGGCAGCCCCACGTAGAGCGCATTGCAGTAGTCCAGCCTCGAGGTGACGAAGGCATGAACGAGGGAGGTCAGGTCCAGACCGGAGACGTGCGGGCGCAGCCTCCGCACCAGATATAACTGGCGGAAGGCAGCCTTCGCTACCACCTCCACTTGTCAATCTAGGCGGAGATCTGCATCCAATACCACCCCCAGACTCCGAACCTGCTGAGCTATAGGAGGGCGAACCCCCCCAATCAGGGGGGCCGACACCTCCTTCCCTACCACCATCACCTCCATCTTATCGGGGTTGAGCTTCAGTCTGCTCTGCCACATCCATTCCACCATGGCCTCTAGACACTGGGATAGCAATGAGACAGCAGGGTCTGGGTCAGATGAAAAGAAGAGGTACAGCTGAGTATCATCAGCATATTGATGACATCGCACCCCGAACCCTCTCACGACCTACCCCAAGGGCTGCATATAAACATTGAATAATAATGGACACAGAATGGAACCCTTCCGAACGTCGCAGGATAAAGCACGGGGGCAAGATGTTTCAGCTCCCAACACTACCCGCTGGCTTCTTCCCAAGAGGAATGAGCGGAACCATTCAAGAACAGTCCCGTCCAGACCCCCCACGTCACGCAGCCGTCTCAACAGCAGCCCATAGTCCACGGTATCAAAAGCGGCTGAGAGATCTAGCAGGATAAGAAATGTCGAACATCCTGCGTCCATCTCCCGGCGGAGATCATTGACCAAGGCCACCAGCGCTGTCTCAGTGCCATAGCTGCGGCGGAACCCAGATTGAAAAGGGTCCAGGAAACCAGTGCTATCTAGATGCGCCTGGAGCTGGATCGCCACTGCCCGCTCAATAACCTTCCCTAAAAAGGGAAAGTTAGAGACAGGTCGGTAGCTGGCGAGTGCGTCCACATCCAACGATGGTTTCTTCAGCAGGGGGCACTCCACAGCCTCCTTGAGGCTAGGCGACAGCCTCCCTTGCTGCAGAGACATGTTGACCACCCTCGCCAGCACCGCCCCCAACGTCTCCCTGGAGGCTTTTACCAACCAGGATGGGCACGGATCAAGTTCACAACTGGTGGCTCTCACAGACGCCAAGAGATCCACCACATCGGCTGGTGTCACTTCCTGAAACTCCTCCCACAAAGTTGGACCAGACAGGGTCTCCATCACCTTGCGCTCTCCACCTACTGCCCCAACTCAGCGTCAAAGTCGGTCTGAATCCAAGCAATCTTATCTGCGAAGTAGGTGACAAACTCTTCACAGCGGCCTGGGACGAGTCCCTGTCCAGGTGGAGGGAGGCCGGACTGACCGGCCCCCGCACCACCCGAAACAGTTCTGCTGGGTGTGACTTCGCAGATGCTATGAGGACAGCAAGGAACTCCTTCCTTGCTGTCCTCACAGCCTCAACATAGGACCGCAAATGGGCCCTATGGAGAAGTCGGTCGGAGTCAGATTGAGTCCGACGCCAGCGTCGCTCCAGCCTCCTGCCTTCCTGTTTCATACACCGCAGCCCCTCAGTAAACCAAGGGGCCCTGCGGTGATGAAACAGAGGCAGAGGGCGTCTCGGAGCCACCCTGTCAATGGCCTCCCGCAGTCAGCTGTTCCAATGCTAGACCAGCTCATCGACAGAGTGACATTGCATTGGGGGTGACAACATAAATGAGACATCTAGTTAAAGTAAAAAGCTATTAGTCTTCCATTCCAGAGGCTAATAGTAGAGATCTGTTTATATAATGAAAGTAATTTTAATGGTTATGATTAATTTATGAAATGGTCTCTGAAGTTCATGAGCAGCAAATGGTTAGCCTTTCTTAGTTTGTATAGGTTTTTAATTTTAAAACTTTAAAAAAACTCTAAATCTTCCCATGGCACTTATGCACCAGATTCTTGCCTGAGTCAATAGTATCTGTCAGTCTCTATGGAACAAAGCTTTTGTTTGTCATTAGGCATTTTAGTACTTCTGAGAGTGTTTAGGGTCATGCTGCATGAATGGTTTGACTTTCAATAAATTATTGTTGTTTGATCAAATTTTGTTTGTTTGGAGTTGTAATAATGGGAAACCATTTACAGGATTACTATTGTAGAGTGTGTGTAGAGCTGCTTGTTTCAATGTTGATTGATATTTGCTCAATTAGTCCATATTGCGGGTATGCAGAGTGGTGTGTAAATGTCTAGCTTTCCTAATCCTGGCTCTTCCCTGAACATTGTTTTTGGAATGTTAGTCAGTCTTTAGTATATTTGAATGTGTTGCTTCTATCTGCTATTTTTAATTGCAGGCTACAGAGGACGTTGACTAAATTTTTTTTTTTTAAAAAAGAGACAAATACCGTATTTTATTTTTTTTAAAAGTGGGTAATTATTGACGTAATAAGCTTGGTAATTAAAAAACAAAACAAAACCACTTTATAATTTTTCTGTGTTTACTCAGACAAAAGCTAGCAAATGGAGAAACTCTGCATCATGGCCTGAAGTAAGTCAGGCTTTTAAAGACATGAATCAGGAAACTATTATCAAATATCATCCAAAAATACCTTGCCTTCAGACACTTAATTCAAAGGATCATGAGTTTGAACGTTTTGGTTTATTTTTGCTGTTGTGAAAGGTTAGGTCTCTGTTCAAGTAACTTAAATAATGTTTTGTTGCAGAAATAAAAAGTACTTTGTACTCATAATATACTCAATTGCAAACACACTCGCACATGGCAATTTTGTGCTTTTATTTACTTCAGTAGATGGAATGGTTTACTCTTACTCTTCAAAAGCACCAGGCCTTGTTCTCCTCCTGATTTCCCGTTACCTCACTAGCGCTGGCTTATTGAGTCATTTCCTTGTTCAGAACTATTATTTTTAGCACAATATCCTTTTAAGTTGAAATTTTACTTTTTTTCAGGTCTCTGTCTAGAGAAGTTGCCAATTTCCTCCTCAACTAGTAACCTTCATGAGGATCGGGAACAAGAAATCATTATGTGCTATGAAAAGGCTGGGGATATTGCCCTTCTGTACCTTCAGGAGATAGAAAGGGTAAGTATATTTACTTACTAGATATCTTGTCCAGGTGAAACATCACAACAGCTTAAGCATACATAGAGCTAACCCTAACCGTTACTGATTCTACAAGAAACTTACTGAAGACAGAGGAACAATATTACGTGGCTTCTTTAGCTAGCGTGATCAGAAAACGTGGTGTACGCATTTACTATAAGAATACTATAGTAGTATATTATTATTTACTATATTATATTTACTAATTTACTATAATACTATAAGATACTAGATATATTTTGCTTACTATAATTCTAGAAGTACATAATTACATAATAAGTGCCATACTGGATCAGACCAATGGTCCATTGAGCCCAGCATCTTGTCTCTGACAGTGGATGTTCTCTGTCACTACAGAGAAGTGTCCAACAGGTTGTAATAGTGATCCATTTCCTGCCATTTTCTCCCAGCTCCCAACAGTCAGAGGGTGCAGCCACATGAGACTTTGTGGGAAGGCTACCATGCCTTGGGTAGCCATAACACACTCTGGGCAGCTAGGCCATGTGATGCAGTGCATTGTGTGGCTGACAGCCTCCAGATGTTTTCCCAACTCTTGGGAGGGGCGAGCAACTGGCTGCTATGCATCCTAGGAAAAAGTCCCAAGAACGTGTTGCGTAGCAGCCTTACCCCAAATGGGGTAAGTACGCCCAAGGTGGAGCAACTCGTGTGACGAGTTCCACTGTGGGACTTCAAGCGATGGGCGCTCTAGCCCCTCCCACAAGGTCATGACCGGGATCTTGCCTGGGTCAGGGGAGAGAGGTGAGGCAGGACCAGGTGCAGCCATAACGGGAGTTCCAACAGCGGACAGTTGCCTGAGGAGGGACCAACTGTCTTTCCAGCTACCCATGCTTGCCCTGAGTGTGGTGGCAGTGCTTGTCTGCCATGGGGCTGCATGGAGATCAGGCCCTCCACAGCCTGTGTGGCTGCACCCAGAGGCTTCATCCCCCAACCTATTTGACTAATAGCCATTTATGGACCTAACCTTCAAGAATTTATCCTGTCCTTGTTTCAACCCAGCTATACTACTGGTCTTCACAAAATCCTCTGGCAACAAGTTCCCCAAGTTAATTGTGTAGGGAGTGAGAAAATACTTCATTGGTGCTGCCAGTTAGATTCATGGAGTGTCCCCTAGTCCTAGTGCTATTTGATAGGGTAAATTACAGCTCCCTATTTACTTGTTCCATGCCACTCATGATTGTATACACTTCTATCATATTCCCTTTCTATCATGTCCCCTTTCAGTCATCTCTTTTCCAATCTGAAGAACCCTAAGCTATCAAGCCTCTCCTTGTATGGAAGCCATTCCATATACTTGATCATTTTTGTTGCCCTTCTCTGCACCTTTTCCAGTTCTACTATATACCACACACACTATTCAAGGTGTGGTCGCACCATAGATTTATATAGCAGCATTATATTTTCTATTCTCTTTCCAAATAATTCCAAACTTTCTGTTTGCTGCTTTGACAACTGTCACACAGGAGCTTAGGTTTTCAGTGAATTGTCCACAGTTACTCCAAGATCCTTTTCCTGAGTGGTAACACCTAATTTAGGACCCAACGTTGTGTACTCATAGTTTGGATTATTTTTCCCTGTGTGCATCACTTTGCACTTGTCCACACTGAATTTCATCTACCATTTAGTTGCCCAGCCTCACAGACTGCTAAAGATGGTAAATAACGGTTGCTTATTTATGTGTTCCACACTTATAAACTTATGTCATATCCCCTCTTGGTTGTCTCTTCTCCAAACTGAAGAGCCCTAACCTATGAAGTCTTGATCATTTTTGTTGCCCTTCTCTGTACCTTTTCTAGTTCTACTATGTCTTTTTTGAGATGGGGCGACCACAACTGCACACAATACTCCAGGTGCAGTCATACCATAGATCTATAACGAGGCGTTATGATACTTTCAGTTTTATTCTCTATCCCTTTCTGAATGATTTCTAGCGTTCTGTTTGCTTTTTTTACTGCCACTGCACATTGAGCTGAGGATTTCAGTGTATTAACCACAATGACTCCAAGATCCTTTTCCTTAGTGGTAATTCCTAATTTAGAACCCAGCGTTGTATATATCTAGTTTGGGTTATTTTTTTCTATGTGCATCACTTTGCACTTGTCCTCCTGCAATAGTGACGGGAATCCACAGAAAGCCTTGTAGTAGCATTATATAAACATTTGGTGGCTGCTGTAGAATTTTGGAACATCCTTTCCCCAAACCTGAGTATTTTCCTGAGACAGTGTAAAACCTTTTTATTTCACCAGGCCTTTTGCTCACGAGGATAGGATTCAGGGAGTGATTTTAATGGGGATTTTATATTTTTATGGATTTTATTGTTGTATATTTCATACATGTTTGTTTATATTTTACGATGTAAACTTTCCTGAGCCTTCAGGAAAGGGAGGTTTAAAAAACCCAAATAAATAAATAAAAAATAAATGACACCTTTTTTTTTAGAACAAAAAAGCTAATTATATGGTTCAATGCATTTAAAAACAAGTTCTTTACTTCTTTTTCTTCTCCCTTCCCCTCAGCTGTGTGTGGGGGAAAGGATGAACGTGGAGGACTGAGGGAGAAACCTGCTTAGCCCCAGTAAACATTTCATTTAGGACTGAAGGCTCGATTTGAACCATTGATCTGTGGAATGCCAGTTGAAAAGCAAATGTTAACTGCTACTTAATAGACTTTCAGGGCAGCAGCAAGAGATCTGAAAAATGGAGTATAGAAGAGAGAGTTATGCCATGCAAAATGTAGCATATTTCATTGACTTGGAGCAGAAGGAAAAAAGGCATTTTGACTTAAAAGAAAAATTCTAGTTAACCAAGTTTGGTTTACGTGGATTCCACTGTATATACAGTTGTAGAAAAAACTCACCAAGTTTTATACATTTCCCAAACCTTGTTTGAGGTCTACTGTGTGCTTTACCAGATTGAAATTAAATTAGCATGATAGTTGTTAGGTGACTCATAGGAGACTGAAAACTCCTGATTTTTATTTATATGTAACAACTGTTTATGCAAACAGCACAGAATAATCCCAGTTTACATAAATAGATATGACGGCATGCATTACATAGAATATAAATGACAATGTGGCTGCCTAAGCAGCAGTATTTACCTTCAGCTTCAGACGCTCAGCGTAGATTTGATGGCCGGCATTGGAGAGAGGTGTTTAGGCAAGAAGCACTGATGTTTGTGACTTGCATTATTGTGATTATTGTACCTTTGGTACCTGTGCCCACCACTACACAGTGGAGGGCATCGGGGAACATTACTACACTAGACTCTTTTTATATCAGCTTTGGCAGAGAGGGAGGTTTGTTGCTCTGGGCATCTGTATATTCAGACTAAGGGATGCACGTGTACTGTCCGCTAACCATTGGAACTTTGCAGACAGCAGTGACAGCTGAAGTGCAATAGTAGCTCTCTTCATCTCAGGCGTCTAGCGTGTGGCTCTCCTCCCTGCCGTCAGTTCTTTCACATCATTGCTTCAGCTAGCTGCTAGGAACCACTCTTGAATTCAAGTGTCTGATTTGAATAAGGTTTGAGTTTTTTTAATGTTTGTGTCATGGGAGGGAGCACTCGTGCCTAGTCACTCCTCACACCGGAGAAAGGGAAGGGTAGAGCTGTGGGGGGTTGTGAGTAAGGGGGGACAAGGACCCAGTCCCAGACTAGTGAGGGATAGTATGGGGAACACTCACAAGGGTGGCTACACGCCCAGGTGGGAGGAGGGGGAAGAGGGAGACACAAGTACACACACACTATCACTCCAATCCACCCACACTCACTTATACTCCAAGGTAGGAAGGGAAGGGGAACAGCAAACAAAGCAATGTCAAAAAATACACAAGCACTATAGAACACACTTAACTTTCAGGAGGCCGGTTTCCACTCTCCTTCTCCAGCAGTGTGCTTGTCTCTCTGCTGGTGTTATATTGCCGAGGCCCCGCCCCCTTGTTGCGCCGCCAAGGGTGCGGAGCGATGCACTGGCCGCGACGCCGCTCCCGCAGCATCTGTGCTTGCCTCGCCCCGCCCCCGCCCCAATGTTGGGGTTGTCGGGGCAGAGGCTGGGGTTGCTGGTTTCTGCGCCTGAGCCCCGACCGCGGGGCCCAGCTGTGGAGCCGGAGGAGCGGGGGGCATCCCCGCCGCCGCCACTGCGGAGCCAGGAGCCATACTTGGCCGGGTGGATGGGGACCCCAACAGTTTGTTATTAAATTTTGTTATAGTTTTAATAGTTTAGAAGTTTGATAGTTGTTAAAGTTTAGGAAGCTGCAGTTTAAAGTCAGACTTTAAGATGTGGACAAGAAATATGGTTTCAAAAAGTGTATGAAATGTTCTGTACAGTTTTCAGTTACCAATGACCATGAGAAATGCCTCATCTGCATGGCAGAAGGAGGTTGACCCAAGTTCTGTCATGCTTGTAAAGCCTTTACCCCAATAACTAAGGAGCAGAAGTAACAACTACAGTCTCTATTGTGGGAGAAAGTCCTTGTGGGCCCATGAGGCAAAGCAGGTAAAAATGTTGTATTGTGTGTGGAAGGTGATGGGGGGGAAAGGGAGTAATGTGTGTGACACGGCTGGAAGGAGGAGTCTACCCGCACTTCCACCTTATACCTTATGTGATGCATTTGCAATCTTGATTGTGTTTGACAATGGGAAGCCTGTAGGAAAGGCAGCCCAAAATCACACAAACAGTAGCTTTTTGTGTGTAAAGAAACATTGGTTGGGAGCATGAAAAAGCTAGCATGTAAGCACTAGAAACAATTCAGAGTTGTTATCTCAATGTGCTGGATGCACTATTTGACTAATGGCCCAAATTTGTTTCCTTAATATTTTTCAGTATTAATCTAAGAAATCTTGAAGCAAAATGAGAAAATGTTTGGATAAAAAGTGTAGTTCCTTTAAGCATGCTGCCCTTATCCGATCTGTTTTGGGAAAGTTTACCTTGCTCACAAAGGTTTTAGTTTTAAGACAGAGACGGGTTGGGGTGCCTTTCCTGGTTTTTGGACCATTTTGGTTTTTCTTAAGGGTCATTTCAACATTCTTCTGCACTGTAGCAAATCTTAGTAAATTAGCTGCAGCGGAGTATACTTCAGTACTTATTTTATTTTGGGGAGGGACGTGCACCTGACTGATGCTCTGGCTGCAAGTCTTCTACCAGCTGCACGTATTAAATTTGAAAAAGCTACCATTATCCTTGTCTCTTATGACAGTGGTCTCCAGCCTGTGTTTTGCGTGCTCCATTGTTCTATATTGCTTGTGAGCCACAAGTTGGAGACCAGTCATAGGAATGTTTCACTCAAGCACTGGTCTGCAAAACCTGCTTTGTTTCTCTAGTACATTCCTTTTTAAGGACTTGTTCTTATGAGTGCTTTTTTGGAGGCAAGTACCTCCTAACTTGTTTCAGCCTTGCCTGTGTTCATGTGAGAAGGTGGGGGGCATGGACTTGAAAGTGTGCGAGTGTATAGGTTTTAAGCTGGTTTTCATATTGTAGTTCTAATAGTAAAGTATTTTATGGGTGGTAGAGGTGGGGTTTGTGCACTTTATACTGTTTTTACTTTCTGTAAACTGTCCTGAGTCCTTTGAAGAAGTAGGAAATAAATCTAAAATAATAGTGAGCACAGTGGTTTAAATGAGGATATGGGATGGGGAATAGTTGGTTCTTCTGTGAGAAGCTCCGTGATTCTCACTTATGGGAGAATCCCTGCTCTGCAGGCAGTAGTGGGACAGCTCCACATCATCATCAGTATCCAGGCAGACTGCATGGAAGAGTCTAGAATGAGGCAAAACCCTATCCTCTTCCCTGCACAGCTTTTTGTCTTGCAAGAGGAAAGGAAATAGAGTGGGAGGCAAAGCCTCCCCTGCCTCAGTTCCTTCTAGCCACCTTTGACAACAGCTAGGAATGCTCTGTTTTTCACTTGATGAAGGACCATCAGCAAAAACACAAAAACAAAACCAATCTTAAAAGTTAAAGTTGTTAGTTAGCTTAGTTTTATTATTTAGTTGGTTTTTGTTCTAAGTTCAGAACCTCTGACCTCCCAACAGTGCTATGTGTTAAGCACTGTGGATTTAAGCACTGTTTGTCCTGTCTTGCTGCCCTCTCCATCACGTATCAACATGGAAAGTGAATTGTTGTCTGCCTAGGAGAGAGTCATGCACGGCATATGCAGCCCTTTCCTTGAGAGTGCGCAAAGATTGTATGATGCGCTTCCGGGACATCCCAAAAAAGAGAGCCTTACAAGCAGGTGAGGAAGACCCGATCAGGGTTTGAGGGGAACTCCAGACTGCGGTGCCCACAGTCTGCCACTGTACCCTCATCGAGTCAGTGCCCACCGATTCTGCTGTCAGCGCCACACTTCCAACAGCTTCCGCCTCTCCTAGCACCAATGTCGGCATCTCCTCTCATGCGGACCCCAGCACCGTCCTGGTCCATATCACATCCCAGATCAAGAGGAACATGAGGAAGAGATGCAGGAGGAAGAGTCACTGAAGAAGAGGAGGAGGAAGAGAAAAAGATAAATTAGATCTCCTTCCTCATCCTCAGAGTCTCTGACTAGGTGCCAGCCTCGTCCCTCACAGTGGAGACTGTTTACTCAGATGTGGAACCAAGTTTCCTGAGGCATGGCTCACTTCTCTGCTCACCATCAAGAGGCCAATCTGGAACCCCATGGCACCAGTCAAGGGACCAATCTGGAACCCTATGGTACTGTTCAAGGGGCCAATCTACAACTCTGTGACACTGACCACGAACCCCACAGTGCCACAGCCATGGCACTGGTGTTGGGTATCACTGTCCCAGCTGTAGGAGATCCAGGTCTCCCTACTACAGGAAACATAGCAGAGTAAAGAACTATTCCCTGTATAGCTGCTGTTCCCCTTGTTGTTGACAGGAGCTTTCCAAGTATAGCCCTCCGAGATCTGTCATAAGGCAGATCGAGGTGGCGTACAAATATGTTACAAATCGATTACCGTAAGTTTCTAAAATACAATAAAAACAACAGATATAAAAATGCCATGCTGAATGGAGCCAAAGACACCCCAGCCCCAAACCCAACCCTCCCACTCATTACCCATCTCCTCCATCAAAAGCCTGGCAGAACAGCCAGGTCTTACATTATCATCGAAAGGAGGGAAGGTCTGGGGCCAGATGGGCTGCCACTGGAAAGAGTTCCTCAGCCTTGGGGAGGCCACCGAGAACATCCTCCCCGTGGTTGCCACCCGAAAAACTCAGGGAACCTTGAAGAGGGTGCCCCCAGCCGACCACAGGCACTGATCCAGAATCCAGGAGATGAAGTGGTCCCACAGGTAAGTGGGACCCAGACAGTGTAGGGCTTTATAGAGAAGGACCAACACCATGAATTGGGCCCGGAAGACTATTGGCAATCAGTGCAACGAACGGAGTACAGGTGTTATATGCTCACAACGACCCATCCCCGTAGGGAGGCTGCCACGTTCTGCACAGGATGCAGTCTCCAGACAGTCACTAAGGGTAGCCCCACATAGAGCGTGTTACAGTAGTCCAGTTTTGAGGTGATGGAGGCATGGATAATAGTGACCAGGTCCATGTCCGAGATACACAGCTGAAGCCACTGTACCAGATGTAGCTGACCAAACACGTTCCTCGCCACAGCCGCCACCTGGGCATCCAGGTGGAGCTGTCGAGGAGCAACCCCAGACTATGAACTTGAGGGACAAACCCAATCAATGATGGGGGCCACCAACCCCTTAGCCTTTCCCACCAGCATCTCGTCCAAATTGTCAGGTTTCAGCTTCAGACGGCTCATCTTCATCCAGTCCCTCACAGCCACCAAACACAGAGTAAGCACTAATGCTGCTGGGCCTGGGTCAGCTGAAAATGAGAGGTATAGTAAGGGCCCCAATTCTTCTGCAATTTCCCCCCCAAAATTCTGCGACCCAAAATTGAAAATTCTGCGACCCAATAAAGTTACAAAACAAGTCTACTAAAATTAAAAATGAGTTCTTTATTTATTTGCAGTACTGACATCTTTATGCTGTGCCCCCCCAAAAAACATATGGCAATGCAGAGGGCACAGCAAGCAACACCCCCCAAAAAACACATGGCATTACAGAGGGCACAGCAGGTAACCCCCCCCCCAAACACATGGCAATGCAGAAGGCACAGCAAGCAACCCCCCCCAAACACATGGAAATGCAGAGGGCACAGCAAGCAACCCCCCCATGTGTTTGGGGGGGTTGCTTGCTGTGCCCTCTGCACTGCCATGTGTTTTGGGGGGGTTGCTTGCTGTGCCTTCTGCATTGCCATGTGTTTTGGGGGGGTTGCTTGCTGTGCCCTCTGCATTGCCATGTGTTTT
>QEPC01006023.1:202272-217978 GCA_003113815.1 Sphenodon punctatus
AGAATAATCCCAGTTTACATAAATAGATATGACGGCATGCATTACATAGAATATAAATGACAATGTGGCTGCCTAAGCAGCAGTATTTACCTTCAGCTTCAGACGCTCAGCGTAGATTTGATGGCCGGCATTGGAGAGAGGTGTTTAGGCAAGAAGCACTGATGTTTGTGACTTGCATTATTGTGATTATTGTACCTTTGGTACCTGTGCCCACCACTACACAGTGGAGGGCATCGGGGAACATTACTACACTAGACTCTTTTTATATCAGCTTTGGCAGAGAGGGAGGTTTGTTGCTCTGGGCATCTGTATATTCAGACTAAGGGATGCACGTGTACTGTCCGCTAACCATTGGAACTTTGCAGACAGCAGTGACAGCTGAAGTGCAATAGTAGCTCTCTTCATCTCAGGCGTCTAGCGTGTGGCTCTCCTCCCTGCCGTCAGTTCTTTCACATCATTGCTTCAGCTAGCTGCTAGGAACCACTCTTGAATTCAAGTGTCTGATTTGAATAAGGTTTGAGTTTTTTTAATGTTTGTGTCATGGGAGGGAGCACTCGTGCCTAGTCACTCCTCACACCGGAGAAAGGGAAGGGTAGAGCTGTGGGGGGTTGTGAGTAAGGGGGGACAAGGACCCAGTCCCAGACTAGTGAGGGATAGTATGGGGAACACTCACAAGGGTGGCTACACGCCCAGGTGGGAGGAGGGGGAAGAGGGAGACACAAGTACACACACACTATCACTCCAATCCACCCACACTCACTTATACTCCAAGGTAGGAAGGGAAGGGGAACAACAAACAAGGTAATGTCAAAAATACACAAGCACTATAGAACACACTTAATTTTCAGGCGGCCGGTTTCCACTCTCCTTCACCAGCAGTGGGCTTGTCCCTCTGCTGGTGTTATATTGTGGGGCCCCGCCCCCTTGTTGCGCCGCCAAGGGTGCGGAGCGATGCACTGGCCGCGACGCCGCTCCCGCAGCATCTGTGCTTGCCTCGCCCCACCCCTGCGCCAATGTTGGGGTTGTCGGGGCAGAGGCTGGGGTTGCTGGTTTCTGCGCCCGAGCCCCAACCGCAGGGCTCAGCTGTGGAGCCGGAGGAGCGGGGGGGGGGGCGTCCCTGCCGCTGCGGAGCCAGGAGCCGTACTTGGCCGGGTGGACGGGGACCCCATCTAACAGTACCCCCCCGGCCAGCCCCCCGGCCAAGGGACCAGGCAGGGCCGGACTTGGCCGGGTGGCGGAGATGAAAGAGGCGGACCAATCGGGGGGGCCGAGACGGCCGATGCGGGCTCCCACGAGCGCTCGGCCGGGTCGCACCCGGCCCAATCAATAAGATACTGCAGGCGCCCGTAGTGCAGTCGGGTGTCGAGGATGGCTCGAACCTCATACTCGGGACCTAAAGGGATTGTGCGAACGGGAGTGAGGTTCAACTGCGGTGCCGGGTCAGGAGGGGTCAGAACCTTTTTTAATTGGGAGACATGAAATGGTGGGTGAATACGCATATGAGGGGGCAGTTGTACCGTATAGGTGACAGCATTTACCTGACAGATGATAGGAAAGGGACCAATGTATCTGTAATCCAGCTTGGTGGATGGGCGTGTGGAGGGGTAGTGCTGGTGATTGACCCACACGTAGTCTCCTGGCCGCAGGGGAGGGCCTTCCCGACGGTGCTTATCGGCCGTCCTTTTGTATTGTTGTTGGGCGCGTTCCAAGGTAGCCTTTGCTAGGCGTTGTTTGGCCTGAATCTGCTGAATCAAGGCTTCTGTAGCCGGAACTTGCGTGGCAGGAAGGTCGGGGGTCCTGATTTGGGGGTGAAAACCGTAGGAAAGATAGAAGGGTGAATTTCCTAACGATGCATTGGGGGCATTATTATAAGCGAACTCGGCCAGGGGGAGCCACGTATACCAGTCGTCCTGGAGGTGATCTGTGTAACATCGGAGGTATTGTTCAAGACCTTGATTAACGTGCTCCACTTGACCATTCGCCTGGGGATGGTAGGCTGTGGTAGGCCGGACAGACACATGCAAGCCGTAAACAATGCCTTCCAAAAACGGGAGATGAATTGAGTTCCACGATCTGAGATGATCTCTAAAGGCCATCCATGTAGTTTTACAACGTGGCAAATAAATAGCAATGCCGTACGCCGTGCGGAGGGAAGGCGCTTACATGCAATGAAGTGTGCCATTTTCGTGAAGTGATCCACGATGACGAAGGCTACTGTGTATGTTCGTGAGGAGGGAAGCTCAACGATAAAGTCCAGTCCAAGTCTTTGCCACGGGCCTTGCGGGGCCGGGGATATTTGTAAAAGTCCTACGGGGGCTTGACGTGGAGTCTTTATGCGCGCACACATCGTGCACGCGTTAATATATTGTTGGACATCCTTAGTCAGGGAGGGCCACCAATAAGTACGTGCAATAAGCTGTCGTTGTGGTCCTGGGTGACCGATCAACGGTGCGTCATGGTGGGCCCACAAGATCTGGAGTTGGCATGCAGGGAGGACCACTATCCGGCCTTGGTGTCTTTTTAGCCCATTTTCACAGACGTAGGGTTCCTCGTCCGGGGAATTAGGTACATCGCCACTGACCTCGCGAAGTTGGTCCAGCCGCAAGTAGGTGGCCGCAAACACCTTGGGATCTAGGAGGGGTTCTTGTTGCTTGCAGGCTGCAGAGTGTTCCTCATGGTATCGGGACAGGGCATCGGCCAGAACATTAAGACAGCCGGGTCCATACTGAACGACAAAGATAAAGCGCGCGAAGAACAGGGCCCATCGTGCGTGTCGAGCATTGGCGATTTGTGCAGTCTGTAAAAAGGTAAGATTTTTGTGGTTCGTGATGACCGTGACCGGATGTTTAGCGCCTTCCAAGTAGTGGCGTCAAGAGGCGAAGGCGGCCTTAATGGCCAAAAGCCCTCGATCAAAGATCATATAATTACATTCTGCGGGGGTGAGCTGCCGAGAATAATAAGTGCAGGGTAAGGCTTGCATGGTATCAGAGGTTTTTTGCAGCAAGACGGCGCCTAACGCCCCACTGGACACATCGTATTCTATAAAGAAAGGTTTTTCGCCATCCGGATGCAGCAAAAGGGGGGCGGTTGTGAAGGCGCGCCTTAAATGCGCGAAACTGTGTTGCTGCTTGGGTCCCCAAACGTATGCTTGGTTTTTCTTAAGGAGTCGTGTTAATGGGAGCGTAACCTCAGCATAGTTTGGAATATATTGTCTATAGTAATTGGTGCTTTCTAAGAAGCGTTGCAGAGCTTTTACCGATGTAGGCGGGGGCCAACGAAGCTAGGCGTCCACCTTCTGAGTGTCCATTTTGATTCCTGTAGGATCTATAACAAAGCCAAGGAAGGCAACAGACGTAAGGTAGAATGCGCACTTCTCTCCCTTACAATACAGTTGGTGTTCTCGAAGTCATTGCAGGACCTGACGTACATGTTTTACATGTTGTTCTAGGGAGGCAGAGTAAACTAGGATGTCGTCTAAGTAGGCGATTACGCAGATGTCCAGGAGATCCCGGAGGATGTCATTAATAAAATGCTGGAACATAGCGGGTGCATTGGCAAGGCCAAACGGCATGACACAATATTTGAAATGACCATAACGGGTCCGGAAGGCCGTCTTCCACTCGTCCCTCTCCTGCATACGAACCAAATTATAGGCTCCTCGGAGGTCAAATTTTGTGTAAATGCAGACTCCTTGAAGTCGGTTCAATAGTTCCGGGATCAACGGGAGGGGGTAATGGTTCTTTATAGTAATCTTATTGAGGCCTCGGTAGTCGATGCATGGCCGAAGCCCACCATCCTTTTTAGGGACATAGAAGATCGGTGCCCCAGCGGGGGAGCTCAAGTAGCGGATAAACCCGTTCTGGAGGCTTTCATCCAGATATTGTCGAAGCGAGGTCAACTCGGGGACGACTAACGCGTAGATCCGTCCAAAGGGGGGTTCTGTGCCAGGAATCAGTTCAATAGGACAATCATAGGGCCGGTGGGGAGGCAAGGTTGCAGCTTGCTGCTTGCTAAAGACGCACTTGAAGTCTGTGTACTTGAGGGGAAACCACATCGGAGTGCATTCCTGGAGCGTTCCGGTGACTGTCTTGTTAGGAATCTGTGGAGCCGTCTGACAGCAGTTTTGTTGGCAGTATTCTGAGGTAAAGGAGCATTTCCTCGTGGCCCAGGAGATTCGTGGGTTCCCAACCAAGGGATTCCCAGGACCACTGCAAAATAGGGGGTACACACAATGTCAAAGGTTAAACATTCTTGGTGGTCTCCTATGCCACAAGGTAGGGGCTGAGTTTGGGTGACAGTGGGGCCAGATATTAAGGGAGAACCATCGATCGAGTGCACTGTTTCTGCCCGAAGGCTTGGTTGCGTGGGAATGGCCTAGGTGTGCACCAACCCTTTGTCCATAAAGTTCCCTGAGGCCCCAGAGTCAATCAAATCCCACACAATGTGGGAATGGTGTGGTCCCACAGTAAGAGTCAGGGGAAGACGCAAGTGTTGCGAGGTGGCTCCAGTGGTAGAGGGGATTTGATTTAAGGCCGGGGGGACCCCTGCCCATCCTGGCCCTTGCCATTTCCCTGCTTCCGTGGGCCCGAGGGAAGTGCAGGACAGTAATTAATAAAATGGGATGGGTCTCCACAATAGAAACAGGCTCGTTGTTTCCTTCTCTGTTCCCGCTCTTCTGGCGTTAAAGGCCTTCGAGACGCACCTAACTGCATGGGCTCGGCGTCATGCGGATTTGGGGCCATTAGGGATGGAGGCGTTACCAGTGCTGGTTGAGGGACGAAGGGGCGTGCTTCCTGCCTGCGTCTCTCTGCCAGCCTATCCTCGATTTGCATGGTGAGGTTGGCAAGCTGTTCCCATGTGTCTGGTGGAGTAGTTAAGGCGAACTGGTCTTTCAGTTCCTCGTTTAATCCTCTCCTGAATAACACCTTTAGAAAATCATCTGGCCAAGATAGCTCCAGGGCGAGCTGTTGGAACGTGTAATGTAATCCAAAAGGCTGCCTTTCGTTTGCTTTAGGGACATAATAGCAGCCTGTGCATCTCTAGTGCGATGGGGGTGGTCGAAAAGGGTGGTAAACTTTTGTACAAAGTCCCCATAGTTAGAAAGCAAGGGGCGATCCCCCTTCAACAGGGTAGTCGCCCATTCAAGGGCAGTCCCTCCCAGGTTGCCTATAATAAAGGCTACCTTAAGGGAATCTGTATTGTAGGTGGCAGGCTGTGTAGAAAAAGTCAGTCTACAGAGGGCCAGAAAGGTCTTTCGATCCCCCGTAAATTTCTTAATGCCGTGCCCCCGGGGCTCTCGGGGGCTGCTGCAGCGGCAGAGTCTGGTGCCGGTGGTGGAGGGGGAGGGGCAACAGGGACACCCCCCCACCGCTCCGGCGGGGGCTGCACCCTGAGCTACCACAGTGGCCAAGGCATCATGCTTATCATGCAGATCCTTGACCTCCATAGCCAAGGAGTGGACTACTCTAATCACTTCCGCCATTTCAGCAGCTATATCCATAATTCCTATCCCAGGGGGGAACCTTTTGATGCTGGTGAATCTGTCAGGGGAGGGAACACTCGTGCCCAGTCACTCCTCACACCGGAGGAAGGGAAGGGTAGAGCTGTGGGGGGTTGTGAGTAAGGGGGGGCAAGGACCCAGTCCCAGACTAGTGAGGGATAGTATCGGGAACACTCACAAGGGTGGCTACACGCCCAGGTGGGAGGAGGGGGAAGAGGGAGACACAAGTACACACACACTATCACTCCAATCCACCCACACTCACTTATACTCCAAGGTAGGAAGGGAAGGGGAACAGCAAACAAAGCAATGTCAAAAAATACACAAGCACTATAGAACACACTTAACTTTCAGGAGGCCGGTTTCCACTCTCCTTCTCCAGCAGTGTGCTTGTCTCTCTGCTGGTGTTATATTGCCGAGGCCCCGCCCCCTTGTTGCGCCGCCAAGGGTGCGGAGCGATGCACTGGCCGCGACGCCGCTCCCGCAGCATCTGTGCTTGCCTCGCCCCGCCCCCGCCCCAATGTTGGGGTTGTCGGGGCAGAGGCTGGGGTTGCTGGTTTCTGCGCCTGAGCCCCGACCGCGGGGCCCAGCTGTGGAGCCGGAGGAGCGGGGGGCATCCCCGCCGCCGCCACTGCGGAGCCAGGAGCCATACTTGGCCGGGTGGATGGGGACCCCAACAGTTTGTTATTAAATTTTGTTATAGTTTTAATAGTTTAGAAGTTTGATAGTTGTTAAAGTTTAGGAAGCTGCAGTTTAAAGTCAGACTTTAAGATGTGGACAAGAAATATGGTTTCAAAAAGTGTATGAAATGTTCTGTACAGTTTTCAGTTACCAATGACCATGAGAAATGCCTCATCTGCATGGCAGAAGGAGGTTGACCCAAGTTCTGTCATGCTTGTAAAGCCTTTACCCCAATAACTAAGGAGCAGAAGTAACAACTACAGTCTCTATTGTGGGAGAAAGTCCTTGTGGGCCCATGAGGCAAAGCAGGTAAAAATGTTGTATTGTGTGTGGAAGGTGATGGGGGGGAAAGGGAGTAATGTGTGTGACACGGCTGGAAGGAGGAGTCTACCCGCACTTCCACCTTATACCTTATGTGATGCATTTGCAATCTTGATTGTGTTTGACAATGGGAAGCCTGTAGGAAAGGCAGCCCAAAATCACACAAACAGTAGCTTTTTGTGTGTAAAGAAACATTGGTTGGGAGCATGAAAAAGCTAGCATGTAAGCACTAGAAACAATTCAGAGTTGTTATCTCAATGTGCTGGATGCACTATTTGACTAATGGCCCAAATTTGTTTCCTTAATATTTTTCAGTATTAATCTAAGAAATCTTGAAGCAAAATGAGAAAATGTTTGGATAAAAAGTGTAGTTCCTTTAAGCATGCTGCCCTTATCCGATCTGTTTTGGGAAAGTTTACCTTGCTCACAAAGGTTTTAGTTTTAAGACAGAGACGGGTTGGGGTGCCTTTCCTGGTTTTTGGACCATTTTGGTTTTTCTTAAGGGTCATTTCAACATTCTTCTGCACTGTAGCAAATCTTAGTAAATTAGCTGCAGCGGAGTATACTTCAGTACTTATTTTATTTTGGGGAGGGACGTGCACCTGACTGATGCTCTGGCTGCAAGTCTTCTACCAGCTGCACGTATTAAATTTGAAAAAGCTACCATTATCCTTGTCTCTTATGACAGTGGTCTCCAGCCTGTGTTTTGCGTGCTCCATTGTTCTATATTGCTTGTGAGCCACAAGTTGGAGACCAGTCATAGGAATGTTTCACTCAAGCACTGGTCTGCAAAACCTGCTTTGTTTCTCTAGTACATTCCTTTTTAAGGACTTGTTCTTATGAGTGCTTTTTTGGAGGCAAGTACCTCCTAACTTGTTTCAGCCTTGCCTGTGTTCATGTGAGAAGGTGGGGGGCATGGACTTGAAAGTGTGCGAGTGTATAGGTTTTAAGCTGGTTTTCATATTGTAGTTCTAATAGTAAAGTATTTTATGGGTGGTAGAGGTGGGGTTTGTGCACTTTATACTGTTTTTACTTTCTGTAAACTGTCCTGAGTCCTTTGAAGAAGTAGGAAATAAATCTAAAATAATAGTGAGCACAGTGGTTTAAATGAGGATATGGGATGGGGAATAGTTGGTTCTTCTGTGAGAAGCTCCGTGATTCTCACTTATGGGAGAATCCCTGCTCTGCAGGCAGTAGTGGGACAGCTCCACATCATCATCAGTATCCAGGCAGACTGCATGGAAGAGTCTAGAATGAGGCAAAACCCTATCCTCTTCCCTGCACAGCTTTTTGTCTTGCAAGAGGAAAGGAAATAGAGTGGGAGGCAAAGCCTCCCCTGCCTCAGTTCCTTCTAGCCACCTTTGACAACAGCTAGGAATGCTCTGTTTTTCACTTGATGAAGGACCATCAGCAAAAACACAAAAACAAAACCAATCTTAAAAGTTAAAGTTGTTAGTTAGCTTAGTTTTATTATTTAGTTGGTTTTTGTTCTAAGTTCAGAACCTCTGACCTCCCAACAGTGCTATGTGTTAAGCACTGTGGATTTAAGCACTGTTTGTCCTGTCTTGCTGCCCTCTCCATCACGTATCAACATGGAAAGTGAATTGTTGTCTGCCTAGGAGAGAGTCATGCACGGCATATGCAGCCCTTTCCTTGAGAGTGCGCAAAGATTGTATGATGCGCTTCCGGGACATCCCAAAAAAGAGAGCCTTACAAGCAGGTGAGGAAGACCCGATCAGGGTTTGAGGGGAACTCCAGACTGCGGTGCCCACAGTCTGCCACTGTACCCTCATCGAGTCAGTGCCCACCGATTCTGCTGTCAGCGCCACACTTCCAACAGCTTCCGCCTCTCCTAGCACCAATGTCGGCATCTCCTCTCATGCGGACCCCAGCACCGTCCTGGTCCATATCACATCCCAGATCAAGAGGAACATGAGGAAGAGATGCAGGAGGAAGAGTCACTGAAGAAGAGGAGGAGGAAGAGAAAAAGATAAATTAGATCTCCTTCCTCATCCTCAGAGTCTCTGACTAGGTGCCAGCCTCGTCCCTCACAGTGGAGACTGTTTACTCAGATGTGGAACCAAGTTTCCTGAGGCATGGCTCACTTCTCTGCTCACCATCAAGAGGCCAATCTGGAACCCCATGGCACCAGTCAAGGGACCAATCTGGAACCCTATGGTACTGTTCAAGGGGCCAATCTACAACTCTGTGACACTGACCACGAACCCCACAGTGCCACAGCCATGGCACTGGTGTTGGGTATCACTGTCCCAGCTGTAGGAGATCCAGGTCTCCCTACTACAGGAAACATAGCAGAGTAAAGAACTATTCCCTGTATAGCTGCTGTTCCCCTTGTTGTTGACAGGAGCTTTCCAAGTATAGCCCTCCGAGATCTGTCATAAGGCAGATCGAGGTGGCGTACAAATATGTTACAAATCGATTACCGTAAGTTTCTAAAATACAATAAAAACAACAGATATAAAAATGCCATGCTGAATGGAGCCAAAGACACCCCAGCCCCAAACCCAACCCTCCCACTCATTACCCATCTCCTCCATCAAAAGCCTGGCAGAACAGCCAGGTCTTACATTATCATCGAAAGGAGGGAAGGTCTGGGGCCAGATGGGCTGCCACTGGAAAGAGTTCCTCAGCCTTGGGGAGGCCACCGAGAACATCCTCCCCGTGGTTGCCACCCGAAAAACTCAGGGAACCTTGAAGAGGGTGCCCCCAGCCGACCACAGGCACTGATCCAGAATCCAGGAGATGAAGTGGTCCCACAGGTAAGTGGGACCCAGACAGTGTAGGGCTTTATAGAGAAGGACCAACACCATGAATTGGGCCCGGAAGACTATTGGCAATCAGTGCAACGAACGGAGTACAGGTGTTATATGCTCACAACGACCCATCCCCGTAGGGAGGCTGCCACGTTCTGCACAGGATGCAGTCTCCAGACAGTCACTAAGGGTAGCCCCACATAGAGCGTGTTACAGTAGTCCAGTTTTGAGGTGATGGAGGCATGGATAATAGTGACCAGGTCCATGTCCGAGATACACAGCTGAAGCCACTGTACCAGATGTAGCTGACCAAACACGTTCCTCGCCACAGCCGCCACCTGGGCATCCAGGTGGAGCTGTCGAGGAGCAACCCCAGACTATGAACTTGAGGGACAAACCCAATCAATGATGGGGGCCACCAACCCCTTAGCCTTTCCCACCAGCATCTCGTCCAAATTGTCAGGTTTCAGCTTCAGACGGCTCATCTTCATCCAGTCCCTCACAGCCACCAAACACAGAGTAAGCACTAATGCTGCTGGGCCTGGGTCAGCTGAAAATGAGAGGTATAGTAAGGGCCCCAATTCTTCTGCAATTTCCCCCCCAAAATTCTGCGACCCAAAATTGAAAATTCTGCGACCCAATAAAGTTACAAAACAAGTCTACTAAAATTAAAAATGAGTTCTTTATTTATTTGCAGTACTGACATCTTTATGCTGTGCCCCCCCAAAAAACATATGGCAATGCAGAGGGCACAGCAAGCAACACCCCCCAAAAAACACATGGCATTACAGAGGGCACAGCAGGTAACCCCCCCCCCAAAACACATGGCAATGCAGAAGGCACAGCAAGCAACCCCCCCCAAACACATGGAAATGCAGAGGGCACAGCAAGCAACCCCCCCATGTGTTTGGGGGGGTTGCTTGCTGTGCCCTCTGCACTGCCATGTGTTTTGGGGGGGTTGCTTGCTGTGCCTTCTGCATTGCCATGTGTTTTGGGGGGGTTGCTTGCTGTGCCCTCTGCATTGCCATGTGTGTGGGGGGAGGGGGTTGCTTGCTGTGCCCTCTGCATTTCCAACACATGGCAATGCAGAGGGCACAGCAAACAACCCCCCCAACACATGGCAATGCAGAGGGCACAGCAACAGGTAACACTCCCCAAACCACATGGCAATGCAGAGCTCACAGCGGGAACCCCCAACCCAGGAGACCCCCCCCTCACTTGCCTTACGGCTGGAGCAGGCGGTGGCAGTGACTTAGTACTGTCGGCGGCAGCAGCTGCTCCAGCGCGCTCGTCCCCATCCAGTTCCTGGCCTCTTTTTGGCCCCTCCCAACGGGGCCTCTCAGGGCGATGCAGCCGGATGATGTCATCTGGCTGCACTGTTCTGGGAGGCCCTGTTAGGAAGGGCCAGGAAGAGGCCTGGAGCTGGGTGGGGACAAGCATGCTGGAGCAGCTATTGCTGCTGACACTGCTAAGTTAATTAGTTTTTTAAATGGGGGAGGGGGGGAGGCAAGCCCTGGTAGCTGGGGAGGGGAAGCCCCGAGGGTTTGTTCACTTCCCTCCCCCCGTGGAATCTCCTGCCCCGCATCTCCCCAGCGCAGGCTAGAAATTCTGTGCTGGGGTAAGCGGGGCAGGAGATTCCTCAGGGGGAGGGGAATTCTGTGGGAAATCTGCGAATCACAGACCCGCGTTTGGCTCGGGGCCTTGGATATAGTTGGGTGTCATCAGCATATTGATGATGACCCTGAACATCAAACCCTCTCATGACTGTGTCCAAAGGCTGCATATACATGTTGAACAGGAAAGAGGACAGAATAGAACGCCACATGTGAGGTCCCTGGGGAGAGGATGAGCAATCCTCCAGCACCACACGCTGAGTCCTCCAGGCCAGGAATGAACAGAACCATTCAAGAACAATCCCGCCCACCCCATCCCGGTCCCGCAGGTGAGTCACCAACATCTCATGATCACCCATGTCAAATGCAGCTGATAGATCTAACAGGCACCAACAGATCCCCCGCCTTAAGGTCGGTGCAAAATACCAGGTCCAGGGCATGCCCCCCCAATGCATTGGGCCAGTAATCACCTGAGACAGTGCCATGGCGGCCATGAACTCATGTCTCCCCCCCCCCCCCCCCCCCCCAAGACTGGCGTCGGCATGGATATTGAAGTCCACCAGGACCACTTTCCTCAGGGACTACAAGACCACCTCCGACACCAGCTCCACTAGAGTGTGCAGAGATGCTGCAGTACGAGTAGGTGCATGGCATACTAGTAGCAGCCCCAAGCTGTCTCTGGCCAAATTGATCACAAGATGGAGGCCCTCAGCGCCCAGCAAAGTTTGCACCGGATACCTCCTAATGGACCAAATGTCTCTAAAAATAATGACTACACTGCCCCTCATTCCTCTGGCCATGGCTGATGCTGTACGAGTACCCAGCTGGAACAAGGTCAGCCAGAATTGGCCGTGACTCAGTATCCAGCCAGGTCTCCGTAATGCATGCAAGGTTGGCCACTTGGTTCAGGATCAACTTCTGGACCGTTGTTGATTTATTTGCAACTGACCTTGTGTTCAACAGCAGCAAGTCCAGCCCAGGGGCCCTCTGATGTTCAACCATCTCACCACCTGCCTGGGGGGACAATGAGGGGTTATGCTTTGAAGTGGAAGAGATTCACAGTGGTGTGTGGAAAATAGTCATGATTTATCTGTTTTGTCAGTTAATGTATTTCTTTCTTATATCCTTCATCTGAAGGATTCTGATTTATCCCTCTCTTCTTTGAAGGTGCACTTGGCGGCTATATTGGTGTTACTGGAGCCCATTGTAAAGAAAACAGGTCTTCTCACATCCTACTGTATGATCATTCTGGAAAGACTTTGCCAACACTTTCCCTCCAGTTGCTCCCACCATGCCTCAGTGGAATGTGACTCTCATCCTTGCAGCATTTATGGGTTCTCCATTCGAGCCTATGGTGACTTGCTCTTTGGAATACCGTTCCATGAAATACTGTGACTTTAGTAGCCCTTACCTCTGTGACAAGAGTTAGTGGATTAGCAGGCCTCCCCTCTGTACTTCATATTCCATAAGGACAAAGTGGTTCTTTGGACTGATCCCTCATTTCTCCCTAGAGTTGTGTCCATTTCATTTGAACCAAGCTATTTTGCTCCCTTTATTCTTCCCGAGGCCACACGTCCCCAGCAGAGGAAACTTTCCACATGCTTGATCTTGAGAGATCCATGTACTTCTATTTGGAATGCACCAAGTCTATTAGAGTTACTGCTTCTTTGTTCATTTCCTATGGAGACTGGCACATAGAAGTACAAGTAAAGATTATCCAAGTGGATTCTACAGCAAATCAGTACTTATTGTGCAGTTGCAAAGAAGGAGCCCTCTACCAGAGCTATGGCAACTTCCATCGCTAATTTTAAATGTATACCTATTCTGGACATTTGCAAGGCAGCCACTTGGTCTTCTCTACATACTTTCTCCAAGCATTACTCACTAGACCTGACTGTACATTCTGACTTGGCATTCGGGAAGGCAGTTCTTTCTGCACTATTTTCATAAACTTCCTTGCTCAATGCCCCTCCTCCAGTTTTGAGGAACTGCTTAACAGTTCCATAAGTGAGAATTGTGGAGGTCTTTGAAGAAGACATGAAAGTTATCTACCAGTAACTGAGTTCTTTGAGAGAGCTCTGCACATTCTCACTACCCGGTGTCCATCCTTCCTCTCTGCTTGGAGACTATTACACATTTCATATGATCCTGTTGTCACTGGGTTAGGGTTGGAAGGAACTGAGGTGGGAGAAGCTCTGCCTGCCCCTTAATTTTCTTTCCTTTCACAAGACTAAAAGCCTGTGCTGGGGAGAAGAGAGCAGGGAGGTGAGGACCTTGCCTCCTTCCAGCCTGTTTTGGATACTATTGATGATGTCCGACTTCTGCCTATGGAGCAGGAATTCTTTCATAAGTGAGAACACACAGAACTCTCTCCAAGAACTCTGTAGCAGGGAGCAGTCCCGTGGGGCTGCTGCCCCTTTAAGAAGGGGGCTGCATGGGTCAGCCGTAGGGCTGATCATGCCCATGGGTGTGGTAGATCCATCCCCATAGCTGGGGAACAGCCTGTGGGGTAAACAGGCTGAGAAACCCTGGGACAGAGTGGGCAGGTTAGTGGCCCTTTAAGGCTGAGGAAAGGAAGCCTGCCCACACCCACTCTGCCTGTACATAAGGAGAGCAAGGCAGGGAGGAAAGGAGTCTCTGCCAGGTAGCCGAAGGAGCAACATCTCCCTGAACAAATCTTCCTGCTCTACGTTATCCAGGGTGCTGAAGGCTGAAGAACCAGAGGGACCCAGGCAAGTGGGAGAGGCTTTGCCCAGGAGGGAGGCTCTTGCCTGGGGAAGGCTTGACTAGAGACTGGGGGCTTTGAGGCCTTGCTGGATGGACTTTGGGGGATGAGATTGTGGTGCTCCTGGGCCTGCAGGGTGGAGGTGACTGAGCCGGCAGCCCCAGGGACTGTGTACGCTGGTTGTGTCCAATAAAGGACTGTGGACTTAATACTCTCTGGATTGTGTGGTTTGTCCTGAGAGGGTACCCCTTTCCTAGAAGCGGGGGATTCAGCCGCGGCTCGAGGCTGAAACGACGTAGCGAGGGTGAGCTAATTCCCCAGAGTGTGACCCTAGTGCCCTGTGTGGCTCTGGGGGAAGCCCCCTGCTGCAAACTCAGTTACTGAAAAGTTTCATTTCTCCAAACAAACAAGATTAAAGTGGGATGGGAGGTTCCTTCTCTAGAGAATGCAAGTATGTAATATTCAGAGGAATTATCTCCCCCCCTGTGGTCCTCTGCTCTCCCAGCAACTCTTAGCACTTCCTTCTTTGATTTTTGACTTAACACCGTATCTCTGCTTTACTGACTCTTTGCTATTCCAGCTCCCCTTGCTGGCGGTCCCCTGCATGTTCCCAAGAAAATGGATGGAGAACTGGGAAGAGGGAGAACTACATAATCTCTAGTTCACCCTGTTTGTGGGAATAGAGGGGAGGTAGTTACTTCCAGAGTATCTTCTCTGGAGTAGCTATCCTGGTTTAAGTATGCTAATGAGAATAAGCCTGAAAATGGAGAGAGTTGCAGATGTCTAGCCCAGTGTTATGAATCTTAAATTTCTCAGGACCTCGTTGATACAGATAAGTTTCTTCTGTCCTCCTCAAAAGCAAAACTATTAAAATGTTTACACCACAGAAGATTTTATATTGTTCAGTTGCCCATATGTATGTAAGAAACTGGAATGCCAAAAGGACTTTGACGGTTACATAGGAAGTGCTAAAACTACATTTTAACTTGCCTTTTTTAAAGTTATTTTTCTTTGTGATTAAAGGACTCAGCAAAACTTAAGACAATTATAAACATCGTAGTGGAGTCTGATAGATTTCCCCTGACCTGGAGACAAAATATCCTGGTCCCGATCTTTAAAAAAGGAGATAGGAAGAAGCCAGAGGCCTGCAGGCCTATCAGCCTGATAGATCTCCCCTCCAAAATATATGGGAAACATCTTCATGCCCATATTAAAAGCTGGATGGACGATAACAATATAATGGGGGAAGAACAAGCTGGTTTCAGGTCTAGCTACTCGTGTATGGACCGGTGCTTTGCACTGTTCCATTTACTAAAGAACTATGTTAGGCGGGGACAGGTGGTGTATGCAGCCTTCATAGACCTGCAGGGGGCTTTCGACACAGTGGACAGGGCAAGTCTCTGGAGGAAACTGGATCTGATGGGGATGGATCCAGCCCTATTGCAGTTGGTGAAAGCTGATTATAGCAACACGACAACAGTTAGATTTGGCCCAAGGGGCGAATGTACGAAGCCCTTTCAGACCACCATAGGGGTCAAGCAAGGATGTGTAATTGCACCAACATTTTTTAGCCTATATATTAATGACTTGGTGCCAACATTGAAGAGCAAGTGGCACCATCATCCTAAAATGGTAGGGGGGGATAGGTTTGCTTTTTTATATGCAGACGATATGGCCTTTGTGTCACTCTCCAAGATCGGGTTACAGAGGACATTAAATAAGTTAGGTCAGTATGCAGAACAAAATAATCTGAAAGTAAGTGTCCCCAAATCTAAGATGATGATCTTTGGAGCAAAGAAAAATGCTGGGTGGGTTCTTGGGAAGGAGAAATTGGAGACTGTCAAGACCTTTACTTACTTGGGAGTAACTTTTAATAAATCCTTGACGTGGTGTGATCACATTCATAGAATAAGATTGAAGGCAGAGCAGGCGGGTGGGGGGATCCTGTCTTTTTACAATCGCACAGGGAAACGTGCTTGTTTGGAAACCTTGAGGGTCCTGGAAATTAAGTTGGATGCTATACTCCTATATGGGGCAGAGTTATGGGGGCTGGAGAGGAAGGCTGGCGAGATGCTTGAGGTGACACAGGCAG
>QEPC01006023.1:232275-250043 GCA_003113815.1 Sphenodon punctatus
GGTCGTGAGAGGGTTCGGGGTGCGGTGTCACCAGTATGCTGATGATACTCAGCTGTACCTCTCTTTTTCAACTGACCCAGACCCTGCTGTCTCATTGCTATCCCACTGTTTGGAGGCCGTGGCGGAATGGATGCGGCAGAGCAGATTGAGGCTCAACCCCGATAAGATGGAGGTGATGTTGGTGGGGAGGGCGAGGGAGGTAGTGGCCCCCGAGCTGCTGTGCAGGATGGGGCGGTATAGAAATCTAATAAATGAAAATGAAATGAAATGATTGGGGGGGTTCGCCCTCCTATAGCTCAGCAGGTCCGGAGTCTGGGGGTGATATTGGACGCGGACCTCTGCCTGGAGCGGCAGGTGGAGGCAGTCACTAAGGCTGCCTTTCACCAGTTGCATCTGGTGCGAAGGCTGCGTCTGTTCGTCTCCGGCCTGGACCTGGCTTCCCTCATCCATGCCTTCATCACCTCGAGGCTGGACTACTGCAACACACTCTACGTGGGGCTTCCCTTGTTCCCGGTTCGGAGGCTGCAGCTAGTGCAGAATGCGGCGGCCCGTCTCCTTAGGGGGTGGGTTGTCGGGAGCACATAACACCTGTGCTCCGAACTCTGCACTGGTTGCCAATAGCGTGCCGAGCTAGGTTCAAGGTTTTGGTGTTGATCTATAAGGCCCTCTACGGTCTGGGCCCCTCGTACCTCAGGGACCGCCTCGCCCTCCGCATCCCGGAGCGGCCCCTTCGGTCGGCCAGGGGTTTCTTCCTGGAGGTTCCCCGCGTAAAGCGGGGGGCCGCAATGGAGAGGGCATTCTCGGTGGCCGCACCGCACCTTTGGAACTCCCTTCCGGAGGAAGCTCGCCTGGCCTCAAGCCTGCTGACATTCCGGTGGTGTTGTAAAACCTGGCTGTTCACCCAGGCCTTTGGGGTGGGGGGTGGGGATGAGGGTTAGGGTTTTTTTTTTATCTCCCCTACCCGGTTTATTGTTTAATGTTGAATGGGATCCCGGGGCCCTGTTTTAAATACTTAAATTGTATTTTTGATGTTTTAAAATTGTTTTTATAGTTGTTTTTATATGTATTTTATGTGTTGGAAGCCGCCCTGAGCTGTTCTCAGGAGGGGCGGGTATAAATTTGGAAAATAAATAATAAATAATAATAAATAAAAGGAGGCTACGCCTTTAAAGGAAGGTGCTACTGGAGAGGAGTCAGAACTATCCTCCTGCTCCTCGCCCACCCCTGATGATAAATTCTGGGTTTGCAGGGACTGGGGAGGTGGACCGGGCTCCAGAAAGGCATCTAGCGTGATCTGTTTATGTTTAAACTGCTGACCTACTGGATTCATTTGGTCTGTATATTCTGGTTTTTTTATTTATTTTAAGGACAACAAAATATACTTTAAATTAAAGTAGGTAGGGAAAGAGTCTCCCAGCTGTGAGCTGCTAATATTGCCAACACATCAGAACTTGGAGAACCGGCTTCATTTCCTTAAAGGAATTACTGGCAGGGTAAGTGCAACGTGATAGAAGTTCCTTTATCAGAGTCCCACTTCGGGAGAAGGAAAGCCTCGTAGCGGCTGGATAGTATGTCCATCTTTTAAAGGAACTCTGCAACTGTGTTGCCGCTGAGGAGCTACAGATACCATAGGACTTTGCCTTTGAACTCTGGGCTCCTGGACATTGGGGCGCGCGTGGGCTCCCTGCCGTAGTTTGTATTAGGTGTTTATATCCTGCTGCCCCCTCCTTTGGTAGGAGGGGTTGGAGCTAGGATCAGAGGCTATATTTCCCGTAGGTATGCAGTGAGGTAATTAAAAAATTAAAAACAGGAAAAATAATCCTGACTATATGCTCGATTCTAAATTAGGTGTTATCGCTCAGGAAAACTACCTTTGAGCCATTGTGGACAATTCATTGAAAACCTCACTCAGTGTGAGATGGTGGTCAAAAAGGCAAACAGAATGTTAAGAAAAATTTGGAAAGGGGCAGAGAATAAAACAGATAATATTATAATGCCACTATATAAATCTATGATGCGACCACACCTTGAATATTGTGCGCAGTTCTGGTTGTCCAATCTCAAAAAAGATATAGTAGAATTGGAAAAGGCACAGAGAATGGCAGCAAACATGATAAAGGGTATGGCAAGGCGTCCGTATGAGTAGAAGCTTAATAAGTGAGGACTCTTCAGCTTAGAGATGAACAACTGAAAGAGGCTATGATAGAAGTTTATAAAATCATGAATGACATGAAATGATTAAATAGGGTGTTGTTTACTCTCTGATATAGTAGTAGAACTACGGAACGCTTCATAAAACTGTCAGTAGATTTAAAACAAATAAAAGAGGGTATTTTTTCACTCTACGCACAATTAACATGTGGAACATGTTTGTTTTATTTTATTTATTTATTTATTTAATATATTTATACCCCGCCCCTCCAGCGAACATCTCGGGGCGGCTGACAATCCAATATAAAACATTTAAAGTATTTAAAACATCATAAAAACAACAATTAAGACAGGGATAGGCAAAATTGTACAAAAAAATAAAGAAGGATAGACGGAGAAAAAACCACCCTCCCACCCTCCCCAAAGGCCTGGGCGAACAGCCAGGTTTTACAAACTCGCCGGAATGTTAAAAGGCTTGGGGCCATGCGAGCTTCTTCTGGGAGGGAGTTCCAAAGGCGCAGCCCGGCCACCGAGAATGCCCTCTCCATTGTGGCCCCCCGCTTAACATGGGGGACCTCCAAGAAGGCACCCCCGGCAGACTGAAGGAGCTGCTCTGGAGCGCGGAGGGCGAGGCGATTCCTGAGGTATGAGGAGCCGAGACCGTAAAGGGCCTTATAGATGAATACTAATATCTTGAACCTGGCTTGGCACGCTATAGGCAGGCAGTGCAGAGCCCGGAGTACAGGTGTTATGTGGTCCCGGCGACACGTCCCTGAAAGGAGACGGGCCGCCGCATTCTGCACTAGCTGCAGCCTCCGAACCAGGAACAAAGGCAGTCCCACGTAGAGTGCGTTGCAGTAGTCCAGCCTCGAGGTGACGAAGGCATGGACGAGGGAGGCCAGGTGCAGGCCAGAGACCTACGGACGCAACCTCCGCACCAGATACAACTGGCGGAAGGCAGCTTTCGCCATCCCCTCTACCTTCTGCTCCAGACGGAGATCCGTGTCCAGCACCACCCCCAGACTCCGGACCTGCTGAGCTACAGGAGGGCAAACCCCCCCCACAATCAGGGGGGCCGACACCTCCCTCGCTCTCCCCACCACCATCACCTCCGTCTTATCGGGGTTGAGCTTCAGTCTGCTCTGCCAGATCTATTCTGCCACGGCCTCCAAACACTGGAATAGCAACGAGACAGCAGGGTCTGGGTCAGCTGAAAAGGAGAGGTACAGCTGAGTATCATCCGCATATTTATTTATTTATTTATATATATTTATTTCTGTCACTTGTACTCCGCCCCTCCTGCAAACAGCTCGGGCCGGCTTCCAACAATATAAATACATTAAAACAATTTAAAATAATCAACAATAAAAATGTTTAAAACAGGGCCCCGGAAATTAAAACAGTAAAATAGGATAGGGGCGAAAAGACCCTAACCCTAACCCACCCCCCACCCCCAAAGGCCTGGGCGAACAGCCAGGTTTTACAACACCGTCGGAATGACAGTAGGCTTGGGGCCAGGTGAGCTTCCTCTGGAAGGGAGTTCCAAAATACTGGTGACATATTGGTGACAACGCACCCCGAACCCTCTCATGATCTCCCCCAAGGGCCAGAAGATGTGATCAAGGCCAGTAGCGAAACTGGGTTTAAACAAGGATTGGATAAATTCTTGGAGGATAGGTTATAAATGGCTGACCTTCAGGAGCTGGGAGTGAATAGTAGGGAAGCAACCAAAGTAGTTTATCTTTTGTCAACTTTGACAGATCTCACTCCCCTCTCCCTCCCTTGCCCTCTTTCCTCCCATCCTACCCTGCCGGGGCTATGTGATGTGTTATGCTTCGGAGTCACTTGAACTGTGTATTTTGGGGAGTTTGTGTGTCTTTGGGGGGGAATTAACATTTGTTTATGTATTTATTGAAACTTCATTTCTATAAAAGCGAAACAACTTTATTTCTTCATTTTACGTATTCTTGGATCATCTGTAAAGGGTTTTCATGGCTTTTTGATATAAACATGAATAATTTTATATCCATTTTATATCAATATCACTTTTTATCAAATTGATCTCAACTTGATATGTAAATAATTTATTTTATTTTTGATATCCATTGATATAAAACAAATATCAATTTTTCAATTTTTTTTTAATTGATATCAACTTGATGTAAATTAAAAGCAATATTGCCTTTTATATTAAACACTATTCCATGAAATCTTCCTGGATTTGATCTTCCCAGCATTCCTGCAGAGAGCTTGGGCAACAGTTTAGTTCCACCGAGATGAAGGTCTGGCTTCCTGGGGCTTGTGGAATAAAATCACGCTTCTGAGGACTGAACCATTTGGTAGGCAGCAACTTCACTCTAGGTTTTGAACCAATTGGGGGACAGTCATGTTTCCCCTCCCTATCAGGGCCTCCCAGCTCTTTGAACATTTGAACGTTAAAGGGCTTAGGAGTCGCTCGAATGGTGTATTTATTTTGGGGAGTTGTGCCTAGTGTTTCAGCATTTATTTCGTGTATCTATAAAAGCAAATCTGTTTTATTTCGTTTTATTTATAACCAATGCTCTGAAAAGTCCACAGTCACAAAGGTTGATAGGCTAAAAAGCAGTTTCATATTATTATTATTATTATTTATTATAGACATTTATATAGCGCCGTCGTGTGACCTGATGCTGTACAGACAGACCTATAGAAAAGCAACAACAACAAAAAAGAACCAAGAGGAAGGGTTTAAGCTGCGATATTCCTGAAGGCCACTTGAAAAACCCACAGCCGCGATTTCAACTCACTGACTGTTGCTAAAAACATCCCTTCTCCTTGCAGCAGTTTCTCCCACATGCAGGATGTGGAATGGGGGAGAGAACTTATTTTTTTAAGAAACAGCTATTTACATCTTGAGGTTGCAGCTAAAGTTAACTCTCTTTCAGCTAACTTAAACCTCAAGCCGTTGCTATGGCAACCTTCATCTTCTCTCTTCTCCATACCTACCCAGGCGCAGAGAGAGAGAAAAAAGCTGTCCCTTTCTTCAAAGGAAGAGACATGGTAGAAAAAACATCACAATAGAATCAGCCAAGCACGGCACAGTGGTTTTAAAAAAATAAGTCTGAACAAAAAGGGCTGCTGGAAATAAGATTATCAAAGGATCATTCTGTTTTTATAGAGAGCTGAAAACTTTGTAAACCTAGACCTCTGCCCCTGACTTTCCTTTTCCAGATCATTAACTTTAAATGACTCTTGCCAAGGTGACATGTCCCCAACCTCCCCCTTCCTTACCCCATACCTCCTCAGACAGAGAGAAAAGCTGTCCTCTTGTGCAAAGCATGATGGGTTGGGCTGCTGGAAATAAGTCCCTCACATACTATTTTTCTAGGGCTGAAACTTGGTATTCGGTTTAACTTGGTTTCAGACGAGGTTTGTGATATTTGACTTGGTTTTTACCAAGTACTGAGAAACTGAGTAAACATGGTATTCGGTACTTGGAAACATCTCAGTCGAGTAATTCTTACCTGATCCCACGTAGGGTTGCTGCTGTGTACCCTACCTTCCCATGAGCATGTTCATCTGCTTTGTTTCTTCCTTACAGAAGTGGTGGAGCCTAAGAGCAAGGCAAGCACAAGTCCCACTGAGCTTCTACAAGGTGGGGCACTGCCCTCCCTTAAAATCAGAGGGCTACCCTGCTGTGCTGCAGGTCCCCCAGCAAGTGGTGGCTCACAGCTTACAATCAGCCATGACTGCTGTTCTAATGCTCAGATTTCAGGCCCCCATGTTTGATCTCTGGTAGCATGCTGGGAAATGTCCAGAGAGCCAGTGGTTGCAGCGGGTGGTATTCTGACATCACTTAGGACAGCCTCTCTGCTTCGACTCCACGGGCCACATCCCTCCTCACTGTGAGTTTCCTGCACCCCCTTCCTGCCCGTCACACACCCCTAGAAATTTTCCTCATCCCCTCCCTCTTCCTTGCCTACCACACCCCCTAGAACGTCATCACTCTGCCACTGGTGCTGCCTTATTTGTTCAGCAGGAGGACACATAAGGGGTCCAAGGGGACACTTGATTGAACAGGAGACGGAACTCCAGTGACAGTGAAAAGCCTCTCCAACTAAAGGGAAACCCTCAAAACTGAAAAAGCAGCAAAAAAGATAGGAACGAAAGCTATATATTTTAATTTCCAATGATACAAAAAATACAAAAGTGATCTGTATAAACAAATACAATCAGTAGAAATGTGTATCTAAAAATGTCAACCTAATGCATATACTAATTAATAGCATACAATCATATTGTCATAAGACAACCCCATTGTCACAAAACAACTCCAGATGCGTTTCGGGAACCTAGCCCCTTTCTCAATGGGATAAAGGTTTTTTTTAATTCAAAAAGCTATATTAAAAAAGTAAAAGGCTAATGCTTCGACAAATACCCAACGGTCCTTGTAATTGTGTGGGGCTTTCAAAAAGAACTAATCAAAGAATAAGATGATAATTATTCAGGCTTTTCAAAACCAATAGTGAATGCTATCAAGGTCACTTTAGCATCAATTCATACGTATCCTATGGAAAACACCACCTCTTGAGTTTGACCATACAGCTTCTAAATGCCAGTGCAGTGAAATGGCTATGCAATAAATTCATGTTCTCTCTCTCTCTCTCTCTCTCTCTGTCCTACTTTTTCACATCAGATGTACCCTGGCAGACAAGCCAGCTACTTTTCAACCAGCCTCTGCCCTGCACAAGGCTGATTGGAGTCCTGTGGCAGTGGGGGTGGGGGTTGCTTCTCTCGTCATTGAATTAAAAAGCCTCTCCTCTTCCAGTTCAGTCCCAAAATGAGATGTTATCAAAAGCATACTTACTTTAACACTGTTTTTGAGAATAAAAAATCCATTTAGTAAGACAGTAAGTAAATCGGGCATCTCTGTGAGCCTTCCCACATCTGGCATTCATCAGAAATGTGTTTTCTGATTAATGCTTTTGTTTGAGTACCGACATTTGCATTTTGGAGACTGCCATAAGAAAACTATTCAGCCACTTTGAGGAAAGATTTATCCTCGATGGATTTGCAGCATTATAAAAAAGAAATGTTGGAATATCAAAATTGGGTTTTGATCACGTGTTTTGCTCTTTCAAGAATAGTCTCCAGATTGTGTTGACTCCCATGAAATGAAAGGAACAAAAAAACCCAACCCCCAACCTCTCACATAAACCCTGCAGAATGTCCTATGTTTTCTCTGATGAGAGGCAAGATTTCTCAAGGTTCATTTTCAGCTGTTTCTTCAAAGAAACCCTGCCTCACAATTTCTGTACCTATTTGATACCTAGGTTCATGTCGCATAAAAGAAAAAAATAGCTGGATTTGAGACAGGCCTGAATTCTCATGACTCTGGTGATCGGTTGAGCATTCTGTTTAAATAAGTTAGGTAATATTAGAAATTGGATTTTAAACATTAAAATGGGCATGCAGAACCATGGGTCTCATCTCATTTACCCTTAGTGTAAATCAACAGAATTTAACTTCTAGGATCAAAAAACCTTTGGTTTAAGAGAGGAGTTAAGCCTCTTACAAATTCACTCACGCTCCAAAAAGCATGGAAATTGTAAGCTAAGGCGGGAGCCATGTAAGCAGTGAAGACGTTGTACAGTCACACATTGTGCTCGCTTATGTCTTAGGCTCCATGCACCCACGCTTTGCCTTAGTCTCTCAGTTTCTATCCTCTTCCTTTGAAGGCTGTGGGCAACACTAAAGCAGCAAGCTCCTCCCCACCCCAATATTATGGACTATAGCTACAATTTTTCCTTCATTTATAGTTTCCCTCTCATGCAGAAGCTAAACACAGGTGATTTAAGGGCAAGCAAATATTTGTCCTATCATGCATTGGAGTACTATACTGTATTGGACAGGTATTTGGCTGTCTTTGGCTCCTGATTGTGGATTGGTTGTCATATGTTTTTCCCTCAGGTACAGCCCTCATAAGGGATCAAGCAACCCATTCTGTATCCATCAACCTTGTCCCACCCCTCCCCCCCATATACACCCCTCTCTCCCTAGTACTTGGATATCCCATTGTCCTCATCCTAACTGAAAGCAGATATGGAAAACATACGTACGCTTAAACCCCCACCCCTGGGTGTCCCCCAAGCCTTGTCCCTGAATACACATCAACCATCGCTCAGTTTTCTTCCTCCATATATGTTCTATAGCACCTGGGTACCCCACTTCCCTTACAAATACTGCTCCCCATCCCTGGCTGTCCCCCCACCTTGTCCGTGGATACACATCCCCACTTATACACCCGTTCCAGCACTTGTCNCATATCACCTATCTCCATGGATACACATCACCTATATCTCAGGCTTGTCCCCCCATATATACCCCCTCCCTGCACTTGTCTGCACATTGCTAATACACACACTTCCACCCACCCCTGCCTGCCCCCAGCCTCGTCCATGCATACACATCACTCATTTCTCAGTCTTTCCCCCCATAAGCACTTCCCGAGAACCTGGCTCCCTCACCCCCATCCTCCCTATACAGGTACTTCCATGCATACACATCACTCATTTCTCACCCTTTCCCCCCATAAGCACTTCCCGAGAACCTGGCTCCCTCACCCCCATCCTCCCTATACAGGTACTTCCTTCACTGCCCTGCTGCCCCCAGTCTTATCTCCCTGTACACATCTCAGGTCCATCAGCCTTGTTCTCCCCATATACTACCCCCCAGTACTCCCAAATTCAAATGAAAATATATCGGGAAAGCAGAGGGATGGGACAGCAAGCTGCCCTCTGACCCCCTGCTGTCCGCAGCTTCAGTGTTGGCCCTAATGGGCAGAGGAAGAGGATTGGAGCTGAAAGACCAAGGCAAAATGTGAGTGGGTGGAACCTAAGTTGTAAGCAAGCACAATATGTGAGACTGTACAATGTCTTTACTCCTTGCGTGGTGTGCAAGTTAAGGAAGGATCCTTAACTTAAAATTTCCATGTTTTTTGGAGCATGAGTTATTTTGTAAGAGTCTTAACAGTCTGAGCTCCGCATATCTAAAAGACCGCCTGTCCTTCCATGCCCATCCCTGCGATCAGCCGGGAGTGCCTCCCTGTGGGTACTGTCTGTTAGCTTTGCTCATACAAGGGCTCACAGGGGGGCATTCTCAGTTGCTGTCCCAGTGCTTCGGCACTCCCTTCCCCTGGAAGTTCGTTTGAGCCCAGGCATGAGAGTCTTCAGGAGGTGGTGTAAGACCTTTTTATTTGAAAAGGCATTGGATGGGTGGGATAGGGTGGTAGGTTGTTTTTAGTGTACGGGGGTGATGGGGGAGGTGGTACTGAGTCGGTTTTGTGGAGGTTTTAAGGATTTTTTTTTGGTATTAGCTTTAAATGTTTTTATGTATTGTAAACTGCCCATACCCTTTGGGAAGGGCAGCATATACATTCAAATAAATAAAATTAATTTTTCTTAAATCAAAAGCTTTTTGATCTTAGGATTTCCCTGTTTTTTTGAAAGGGGAAGGAATTCTGAAGTACACTGAATTCCCCCTCCTAAAACACTACCAACCTTAGTTTCATTGCAAGGCACCCAGTGCATTTTACTTTAATCCCAAACCTTGTCACTTCCAGTTTGGGGTTTTTTTATACCTGGGAACAAGCTCTTCAATTTCCCCAGCAAGAGACAGAGCGTGTAGTTGAACAGGATATTACTTAGTAGGTCCCTCTTTACTTGATTATTTGCCTTGCAGCTACAAACTTAATAAGTTACGTAGCAGAAGACGTTCAGTCCTACTCACGAACAATTTCTCAGTACATGTAATGTACGGTATCTCCTATAGCTCCATCCCTTCTTGCAGTGACTTTTTGTTCGATACCTAGCTTTCACACTTTTACTGTGGAATAAGAGGAGTGGGGAAGAGAATAGGGGAATTTTCCTTACAGGCACACGCTTTCACTTTTACTAGACAGTTTGGTTTCAAAGTGGGACCAAGTACCCTTGTGAGTTTTACTTGCTGGGAACCTTACTTGATAACATGAATACCTCCACATACTGTGCCTTTCAGCTTCGACTCTCTCAGATCTGGAAAAACACACCAACAGATGCCCCCCAACGCCCCCCATCATTTCACTCCCCATGGCCATATACATAGCATTCAGCCCTCCCCCTTCCCTTCCATTCTTTGGGCACATTGCACCTTCCCCTCCACTGCTTTGTGTGCTAAAGAATACCCCTAATTACTCTTTTCTACTAATGCTACTTATCACTTCTGTAGTGCTACTAGTCTTACACAGCGCTGTACAGGTACACATAACATAACATAACAAAGCTTACAGTCTAATCAAGACACAAACACATAGACAACTAAAAATAAGAGTTTTCCTATGAAAAATAGACTACAGGATGCAGGAATTCAGTAGGTTTATTTCAGTTAAAATGGTTGAAATCCACAAGGCTTTCAACCATGGATTGGGCCTGGATTAATGATTTCAAAGCGAACTCGACAAAGTGGGCCTTTAGGTGGGACTTGAATACGGACAGGGAGGCAGCCTTACGCGCCACCTCAGGAAGTTTGTTCCAAGCATACGGTGCAGCAAGGTGGAAAATGCAGAGTTGACGATGGAGGAGAAGGGCGCAGATAAGAGCATCTTGCCCGATTGAGCGGAGGTCGCGAGTAGGAGTGTAGCAGGATAACAGAGCGGAGAGGTACTGAGGAGCTGCAGAATGAAGACACTTGTCTTTACTCCTTGCATGGTGTGCAAGTTAAAGCAGGATCCTTAACTTAAAATTTCCATGCTTTTTGGTGCATGAGTTATTTTGTAAGAGTCTTAACAGTCTGAGCTCTGCATATCTAAAAGACTGCCTGTCCTTCCATGCCCCGTTTCAGCCCCTGTGATCAGCCAAGAGTGCCTCCCTGTGGGTAGGTGAGTAGGAGAAGCTTGAACTGTATGCGTAAGGGGATGGGGAGCCAGTGTAGTGACTTGAGGAGAGGGGTCACATAGTTGTAATGGCATTCCAGGAAGGTGAGTCATTTATTTATTTATTTATTTATTTATTTATAAATATTTGTTAGCCACCCCCTCATGCCTACAGCATCTTGGGGTGGCTTACAGCATAAAAGCACAATAAAATTCATTAAAACAATGTTTTAAAAATACAATCCCCCCTACCCCACCCTCACACCCTCCCCTCTGAAGGCCTGGGCGAACAGCCAGGTCTTGCAGGCTCGCCGAAACGCCAACAGACCTGGGGCTAGACAGGCTTCCTCTGGGAGGGAATTACAGAGCCTCGGCCCGGCCACCGAGAACGCCCTCTCCATTGTGGCCCCCCGCTTTACACGGGGGACCTCCAAAAAGGTGCCCCCGGTGGACTGCAGGGATCGCTCTGAGGTGCGGAGGGTGAGGCGATCCCCAAGGTATGAGGGACCCAGACCGTGTAGGGCTTTATAGATCAACACTAGCACCTTGATTCGGGCTCGGTACGCTATAGGCAGCCAGTGCAGAATACGGAGCACAGGTGTTATGTGCTCCCACCTTCCCGTCCCCATAAGGAGACGGACCGCTGCATTCGGCACTAGCTGCAGCCTCCAAACCAGAAACAAGGAAAGCCCCACGTAGAGCGCGTTGCAGTAGTCTAGGCTCGAGATGATGAAGGCATGGACGAGAGTGGCCAGATCGGACCCGGAGAGGTAAGGTTGAAGCCTCTGTACCAGATACAGCTGGCGAAAGGCAGCTTTAGCCACCGCCTCTACCTGCCGATCCAGACGGAGACCCGAATCCAAAACCACTGCCAGACTCCAAACTGAACAGCAACAGGCGGGGGGGTTGGGAAGCACCTCCCCTGCCCTTCCCACCACCATCACCTCTGCCTTATCAGGATTGAGCTTCAGTCTGCTCTGCCGCATCCAATCCGCCACGGCCTCCAGATCTTGCAGTTGAATTTTGAATAAACTGTAGTAGAGATAAGTGCCTCAGGGTGAGACCTGTGAGAAGGTTTCAGTAGTCTAAGTGGGATGTGATGAGAGAATGGATTAGGGTTTAAGTAGTGTGTTCAGACAGGAAGGGATGGATTTTGGCAATATTGTAGAGAAAGAAATGACACGTTTTAGTAGTGTTTTGGATGTGAGCAGAAAAGGAGAGAGAGGAGTCAAAGATGACACCGAGGTTGCATGCTGAGGGGACTGTGGGGGATGACAGTGTTCTCTAACAGAGATGGAGAGAGGTGGGAGGTGAAAAGTGAGTTTGGGAGGAAAGATAAGAACTTCTGTCTTGACCATGTTAAGTTTAAGGCCGCTTAGGAGGTTTGGGGTGCGGTATCATCAATATGCTGATGACATACAACTTTACCTCTCTCTTTCATCCAACCCAGACCCAGCAGTCTTGGTGATTACTCTGTGTTGTTGGCGATGGGGGGGGGGAGGAATGGGGACTGGATGAGGGCCAACCAACTGAAGCTGAATCCTGACAAGACGGAGGTGATGTTAGTGGGGTTGGCATCCCCCATCATAGATGGGGTTTGGCTTCCGCTGGTTCCCTAGGTTCATAGTCTGGGAATGCTCCTTGATTCCTAGCTTTGCCTGGATGTCCAGGTGGGGTCTGTGGTGAGGGGGATATTTTGCCAATTACATCTGGTGTGGTGGCTTCGGCCGTACATCTCAGACTTTGACCTGGTCACTATCATCCATGCTTTCATCACCTCTAGATTAGACTAGTGTAATGCGCTGTAGGTGGGGCTACCCATGGTGGCAGTTCGGAGACTGCAGCTGGTGCAGAATGTGACAGCCCATCTCCTTACGGGGTTGGGCCACCAGGAGCATATTACACCAGTACTCCATTCCTTGCACTGGCTGCATATAGTCTTCCAGGCCCGATTCAAGGTGTTGGTACTTACCTATAAAGCCCTACACAGTGTGGGCCCTACCTATCGGTGGGACCACCTCACTCTCCAGGCTCTGGATCAACCCCTGTGGTCAACTGGGGGCACCTTTCTTGAGGTTCCCCGGGTATCCCAGGGGCAACGATGGAGAGGGTGTTCTTGGAGCATTGGGCCCTTTCCGGGGGACTAACTGGCTCTTCCTGCCTGGCCCAGAGCTCCTGGAACTTGGCCTGGCAGTCCTTAGGCATTGGGGACAGGGAAGTATAAAGTCAGCCTGCTTTGGATTGGTTATCTCTTCCCGTAATGTGGCAAGGATAAGTCAACCTGACATAATTGAAAAATATTGGATAATATGGAAACTTCAAAACACCGCAACTTAAAAACTACATGATGGATTTTCAAAATCTAATATATTTTCCCTAGGGAAGTTTTTAAAAGATAGGAAAAACATATGGAGTTGCAGACATTCATTCTCACAGGGAGCACTCCTGGATGGCTAGCTCAGGACACCAGCGTAGATCCCCGCTGAGACCAACAGGAGGCAGACAGAACTTTTTGGAACATGCATAGAGGGATCTGCCCCCAGAGCTCCAGTTCTTTGTTTGCCTCCGGACTATTTATTTATATTTATTTATTTTATAGATTTTTACCCCGCCCCTCCTGCAAACAGCTCGGGGTGGCTTCCAGCAATAAAACACACACATTATATAAGAACAATTTTAAACAATCAACAATACAATCATATATTAAAATAGGGCCTGGGACCTCACTTAAAATGATAAATAAGGTAGGGTAGCTAAAACCCTACCCCACCCTGCCCCCCTCCCCAAAGTTCCAAAGGCGTGGGCCGGCCACCGAGAATGCCCTCTCCATTGTGGCCCCTCGCTTAACGCGAGGAACCTCCAAGAAGGCACCCCGGCAGACTGAAGGAGCCGCTCCGGGGCGCGGAGGGCAAGGCGGTCTCTGAGGTATGAGGGGCCCAGACCGTGAAGGGCCTTATAGATCAACACCGAAACCTTGAACCTGGCTTGGCATGCTATCGGCAACCAGTGCAGAGTCCAGAGCACGGGTGTAATGTGCTCCCGACGACCCGTCCCCGTAAGGAGACGGGCCGCCGCATTCTGCACTAGCTGCAACCTCCGAACCAGGAACAAGGGCAGCCCCACGTAGAGCGCGTTGCAGTAGTCCAGCCTCGAGGTGACGAAGGCATGGATGAGGGAGGCCAGGTCTGGGCCGGAGACGTACGGACGCAGCCTCCGCACTAGCTGCAACTGGCAGAAAGCTGCCTTTGTGACTCCCTCCACCTGCCACTCCAGGCGGAGATTCGCGTCCAGCATCACCCCCAGACTCCGGACCTGCTGAGCTATAGGGGGGCGACCCCCCCCATTAGGGGGGGCCACTACCTCCCTCACTGTCCCCACCAGCATCACCTCCGTCTTATCGGGGTTGAGCTTCAGTCTCTTCTGCCACATCCATTCCACCACGGCCTCCAAACACTGGGACAGCAATGAGACAGCAGGGTCGGGGTCAGTCTGACTAGCAGAACGCAAACCTGTGCAGTCCCCGCTTTTACGGGGAAATCTCCAGGAGCCTAAAAAACTTGACTGGGAGGCCAGGGGGAAGCAAAAAGCCTCCCCTGTTCCTCTATCCCTCGGCTGAGGGAAGTCTTTCTCCCTCCTCCCCCCCCCTCCCAGCTCCAATTCCTCCCGTTTGGGAGCCGGGGAGAGTGGATGCCTCAGACCACTCCCAGGTGCCTCCGGCTGGAACCTGCTTGAGCCATCCCTGCCCCAAGGCTAGCAGTGGCTAGCATAGCGGGCCCCGGCAGCTGAGCCGACCAGGAAGCGGAGCACCAAGGCGCAGCGGAGTGCTAACAAGCCACGGTGGCAACAAGCAGCAGCCTGCCAGGAGTGGGAAACGTGGAAGCCATGGAGTCAAACTGGAACCAGGAGGGATTGGCCATGGAGGCATTGGCGGAAGTAAGATCCCCCCCCGAAGCTGGGACCCCAGGCCCCACCTAGCAGCCCTCCAGGAAATCCTGGCCTCCCTCATGGTCCTGAAAAATCCGCAGCCCAGGCCCAGAAAGCACCCCTCCCCCACCCCCATGGGGATACCGAAACTAGGAGGGAGCTCTTCAAAGGCAGGAAAGGGGAAGAGACCGGCAAAAGGCGCCAAACCAAGGGCCCTCCTAGAATCAGAAGCTTCAGGGGCAGAAAGAAGGGGATCCTTAGGGGAAGAACTGGAGCTGGGCTCTGAAAAGGAACTCCATGCCTCTGGCTGCCCTGCAACTAAGAAGAGGACAGCAAAAAAGAGAAAAATCCCCACAGGAGGGAAGACATGTCAGAATTAGAGAACTTAGACTCCAGGGAGACTGAGCGGGCAGATGATGAAGAGGAATCTTCTCAGGAAGAAGGGCAGATACCAGAAGAATTATAGAAATTACTAAGGACCCTGATAGGGAGTTCCTGGTCAAAAACAAGGACCAGATCAGATCGTCGCCCAAGTGCAGAAAACACTGGCCCTGAGAGATGGAAAACCTTTTTAAAACTCCGGAGAAGGAGTACATCCCTAAATCCCACTCAAAGGACAAGGACAGGATCCTTCATAAAGCCTTCAAGGGGATTGTAAAAGGGGAATGGCAGCACCCAACTAAGGCTTTTAAAGTCAACAAAACCCAGGAGGCTCTGTATTCCTTTACCAAAAACAAGGAAGCCCTCCTCTCTACGCCTAAAGTGGACACAGCCATGGCTTCACTGGCAAGAAAGCCTTCCCCACTGAAGGTGACTGTTTTCCCCAAGATCCTACAAACAAAGGGATTGAGGTGAGCCGCCACAGGAACTTTGAGGACGTGTCAGCGGGGATTAGAATGGCCATCATCACCTCATACTTCTCCAGGGCCTTTATGAAATGGATCCTTAGAGGTAGGGACACCGCTACTTCCCCATAGATGACAAGAGTCTTGTCAGCTAGAATCCAGCTTACCTACTCCTTTATTGTGGATGCCACCACGGACATGCTGTGCTGGGCATCGAGGCGGCAGCCTCAAATGTGGCAGCCCACAGGCACCTGTGGCTGCGCTCCTGGACAGGGGATAATGTGGCTAAGAACACTCTAATAACCGCCTCCTTCCAGGGATCAAAGCTGTTTGGCGTTTGCCTCGACAAGGTGCTGGCAGATGCAGCTGACAAATCAAAGAAACACATTCTGCAAAGTGTCTCAGCACCCAAGCGGCTCTTTCGTTTCTCTTCCTCCAGCTCTTAACACTTATGGAGGGTACAAGAAGCCACACTACACTAGAGGGGGCGGCCAGCCAAAATACAAACCTCGCTGGGACCGTTCTAAGGGACTGGGGGTTCCTTCCCGCAAGCCCAGAGGTCCGCCGCCCAAGGGAAAATAGGATGCATGACTTTTATGCCCTGCCCCTCAGAGGACCTCACTACTCTGGGGGACAGACTGAGTCGCTTCGCACAACAGTGGGAACTCGACGTAATGGACAAATGGGTGCTAGAAATTATCGGAGAAACGGGCGGCTGGTGGGTTTGGAGGCTGGTGGGGCAGTGGGCGGGTTCAACCTGGCGTGCCTAGGGGCGGAGCCAGGGCAACGGTAGGCGGAGCCAGGACATAACCCAGCAGCAAGGAGTTCCCAGGGTTAAGATTGGATGGACATTACATTTCTTAATGCTGGGAATGCTGCTGTGTGAAGCACTGCTACTGGGGAATAGAGAACCCTCTTATTGGGGTCCCGTCCACTCTCTTTCCCACTGGGTCCAAATTAACCATAGTAGGTTAAAAAAAATAGATCAATTTGCCATCGCCTGCCTTTATCCTCAACCCTCGAATCATTGATTTTCATGGCATGCTTGGCCACCTGTAGTCTTCTGAAGTTGTAGGCTTTGGGACAAGCCTTCCTTCTCGCTTGGAGAACTTGGGAGGACTGAGTTAGCTCCCTGTTCTGCGACAAGCCGAATCAGAAGAAAATGAAAGGGAAGAGAAGGAGAAGTAGGAGGGAAAGGGTTTGGTTTTGGAGCACGAGAAGAGGAAGGGGGAAGAGATGGGTTCAGTGGGGAACAGGGGGAAAGGGTTTCCTTGTTGTCTGCAGCCTTTTCTTCTGCTGTGCTCCTACCTACTTTCTCCTATGTTCACAAGGAGAGCGAGGTGAGGTGTGGAATCATGCCAGATCTCAGACAAACTGGATAGAAAAGAGAAGCAAATTACTTGAGATGTTTGCATTTGGAATGCCATTTTAAATTTTGCTTCTTTGTGGACCTCTCTGCCAAAGAATAGGTCCAAGACCCTCCCAATCCCCATGCCATCACTTACCATTATCCTGAACACTCTTCATTTTCATGCTCTCCTTGGCTGCCTGTAGTTTTCTAGGGTAGGCTCCCAGTCTCCAGACAGCCAAATGCCTGTCCAACCACGTGGGCCCTTTAAAAAAAAAAAAAAAAAAAGTTTGGCCCATTTCGGGACTGCATTGCAAGCAAACCAGGTCCCTCCAGACCAGTATCCCTAGTAGCTAGCTACACCACCAAATGTCTGTCCAAGCACACAGGTCCTTTTTTAAAACGTTTGGCCCTTTCAGGGCTGCATTGCAAGCAACCCAGGCCCCTCCAGACCAGCATCCCTAGTAGCTACACCAACAAAATGCCTGTCCAAGCACACACAGGCCCTTTAAAAAAAAAACACATTTAGCCCCTTTTGGGGCTGAATTGCCTCCAACCCAGGCCCCTCCAGACCAGCATCCCTAGTAGCTACACCAACAAAATGCCTGCCCAA
>QEPC01006023.1:250785-264760 GCA_003113815.1 Sphenodon punctatus
CCACCCCCCTTCCTGCACAGGGCTCCAAGGGCTATAGCCCATATTACATACTGCGTTGCCAGTTTCTAGTCCATAGACTTGAATGCAAGACTGTCCCCAGCAAGTGGCAACGCGTTGCAGTTTGAAGGTAAACGCGCTGGACGGCAGTCTCGAACTGCCCAATGTGCATTCTGCACAGTTTTGACCCTTACAGGTCTCCAGAGAACTCCACCATGACTCCCAGCTGCTCCGTGAGAGTAAGTCCTGACCTGCTGTGACCCCCCGCAGTTTACGCATGCGCAGAGCCTAGAAGCTTGCACACGCACTGCTCGAAACTCAGTTCAGAGCCCCGGTGCGGCTTGAAACAGCCACGCTGGGGCTCTGAACGCACGGGCAGCACCGGAAATAGAAAGAATCAGGGAAGGTAAGTAAAAACTACTTGTTACTGGGTGCGTGGGGGGCCAGGAGGGGCATTGCCCCATCTGCCTTTGGTTTGGCACCGCCACTGCGGAGAGATGTACTTGAACGAGTTTTGCAGAACTCCCTCAGAATTTTATTTTGTCTCCCCAGTTTCCAAGAACCAGGAAAAATACGAGGCCATGCTTCAAGAGATTGCAAAACTAGGATCCATCAGCACAGTCGAGCAAGTCCCCATGGATCAAATGGGATCCAGCCTCTACACTCTGCTCTTCCTTGTTCCCAAAAAATCGGAAGAGTGGAGGGCAGTGCTGGACCTGAAGTGAGTCAACAAATCGGTGACAGCAAAAAAGTTCAGAATGGAGACCCTTCAGTTGATACAGCTGGCAATATCCCAAGAAGATTGTTTGACATCACTGGACCTGAAGGACGCGTTTTGCCATGTCCTGATTAGACCAGCTCACCGGAGGTGGCTATGCTTTACATACAACAAGGGTCACTGACAATATATGGCCCTCCTGTTCAGCCTGGTGAAATCTCCAAGAACGTTCACCAAGGTCCTGGTCCCCTTGATCGCTAACCTCAGAGCAGAAGGGATCTGCCTGCACCCATACCTTGACAATATCCTAATCGGGGCGCCATCACCCTAAAGAGCAAAACAGGACACCTCCAGGACCATTCAGTACCTTCAAGCCCACGGTTTCCTGATCTGCTTGAAGAAAAGCCACCTGGTACCAGTACAGAAACTAGAGCAACTAGGAGTGATCATGGACACGAGTTCCCACAGAGTCTTCATCCCACCACCGAGGCAGGAAAAACTTCTCTGCCTAGCTCAATGAGCTCTGGACAGTCAGAGTCAGACTCAAGACACTGGCAAGCCTCCAGGGTCTGATGATCTCATGCACCTAGATCCTCCACTGGGCCATGATCCATGCAAGGCCCCTCCAGATGCTCCTGCATCTCTTCCACGCTCAGCTGACAGCAGGACTCAACCCGTGCATATCAATGTCCCGGGAGGTCAGAGATTCCCTGAAGTAGTGGAAACGGGCAGATTGGTTCCACAATGGGGTGCCCATGGGGGGACCCAGTCAGTGTGGTGGCAACAATGGATGCCAGCCTGTCCAGATGGGGAGCACATTACCTACAGCTGTCAACCCAGAGCACATGGTCCAACGCCGAAAGAGGAAGAAGCATTAATTGGCTGGAGCTCAAGGTAATCTTCATAGCCCTGAAGGCCCTGCCCACAGTAGTAAGAGGACAACACGTTCTAGTATACACAGACAACGTGATGGCGAAGACGTATGTGAACCACTTAGGGGGATCACGATCAAGGCCACTCCATCAGTTGCCACTCATCTTCTCCAGTGGACGGAAGACAACTTGATATTGCTTTGAGCGCTCCACATAAAGGGAAGCGAAAACACCCAGGCAGACTGGCTGAGCAGAGAATGGTGGATCCGGGGGAGTAGGCCCTGAGCACAGAGACATTCAACCGGATACTAGAAGTCTTCAGGAGACCAATCATCCATCTCTTCGCAAGCAAGGACAACGCAAAAGTGCCCCACTTCATCACTTGCCATTGGACTCCTTAGCTGCTAGAATAGGAGCTATCCTAGAATTCCTTCAGGCAGGAATGGACAAGGGTCTTAAACCGAATACCCTATCCAGGCAGGTGGCAGCACTAGATAGTGTGTTTTCTTGTGTGAGGGGTTTCAGGTTACTCTCTCACCCTCATGTAAAGCGCTTCTTAAAAGCGGCTAGAGTCATCTCTCCCCCTGTTGTCCATCGTTTCCCTTCATGGGACCTCAACTTGGTACCGAAGGCTCTTCTCTCAGTCCTGTTTGAACCCATGCAGGAGGTTTCCCTGCACTATATTTCTCTAAAGGTGGCCTTTCTAGTAGGTTTCACCTCTGCTTGATGGGTTTCAGAGCTAGGAGCCCTGTCCATAGAACCTGCCTTCTGTGAGTTTAGAGACAACTCGGTGTCCTCTGTTTGGACCCGGCTTTCTGCTCTGCGGTGAACTCCCTTTTCCACAGAGGGCAGGAGATTTCTCTTCCTCCTTTCTGCCTGAACCCGTCTCACCCTCGTGAGGTGGAGTGGCATAAGTTGAACATGAGGAGGGCCCTCAGGGTGTACATAGATAGGATGGTGACCGTTCCTTGTTAGTCCTCCCTATTTGTAATTTACAGTCCTGGTACAAAGGGTCAGAAAGCCTCAAAATCTCTAATTGCAAAATGACTGGCGGCTTGCATAGCTGAGACTTACAGGGTGCAGAATAAAGCGCTGCCTCAATCTATTCAGGCGCACTCACTCGGAGGGGCTGCTACCTCTCAAGCATATAGGAATCTAGCTCCCTATGAAGAAATATGCAGAGCGGCCACTTGGGCCTCGGTGCACGTGTTCACCAGGCACTACAAGGTCCACCTTTAGGACTCTGCTCAGGCGGCCTTTGGCCGGAGAGTGTTGCAGGCAGTGATTTAACTCCTGCTTTTGAAACATATTCTCGTCTCTGTCTCCCATCCCTTCTCTAATGACACTGCTTGGGATCTTCCCTGGTGTCCTGAGCTGGCCATCCAGGAGTGAGAAAGGAAAATTGGGTGCTTACCTGTGAATTTTCCTTTTGCAGGGACAGCTCCTGGGCAGCCAACTGCCTGCCTGATCTGACCAGTGAGACTGGGTGGAATATATTTGTAATTGGAAGTTGGGGACCTAGAGTTGTTCCTGGGATTTAGGGTCCCTAGTTAGGTTGTTTGCAGTTAGCTTTGGATTGCTTTACTATGACTGGAGCTCTGGGGGCTAGATCCCTCTACACATGCTCCAAAAAGTTCTGTCTGCCTCCTGCTGGTTGTGGTGGGATCTACCCTGGTGTACTGAGCTGACTGTCCAGGAGCTGTCCCTGTAGAAGAAAAATTCATAGGTAAGCACCCAATTTTCCTTTTTCACACATTCACCTGACTGAATAAAAAATTTTCTCAGGGTTTTTGTCATCATTTATTTTTATGTCTGATGGAAGAATGTGTCTATAAAATTCAAAGCATAGCCATATAGTGTTCTCAAAACGTTGATTAAAAAGGTTACCTCAGCAATAAATATTAAGAAATGAAGTACTGTTTCAGTCTTTCTAAACTGCCTTCAGACAGTGATTTGAGTACCTTGTTACTCTGCATGCATTTTTACATTTCTGTGTAGCAGATTTCCCTTTTAAAAGAACTTATTAGTGACTGTTATTTTTATATCTGGAATTTATAGCTGGAATTAAGCAGTCTCCATTTAAGGTCTGGCGAACTATACTGAGCATATTTACATTGAATAGTTAATGGTAACCATACTTTTTAATGAGTGAAAACTTTTATTTGTTTCATATAGTGCTTTATTCACTTAAATATTACAGCTTCAAAGAGTTGTAATAGACGATAAATACAAGTTCCATGAGTCTGATTTCATTTCTTCATATGTTTTCTCAGATAATAATTACTAATATACAAAACAGAAGCCCTAAACCAGGCCCTGCTGCAAATGAACAAGAACTGGGATATTTCCTAGAAACTGGACTTCAGAGAGCACATGTCTTGTATTTCAGAAATGGGTAAGAGTGGATAGTTTTCTTCTTAATTATAGCTTTAACCCTGCTCAATCATATGGGGTATCTTTACTACCCCATGTGTGTATTTTTTGCAAGAAATCGAAAGGTAGTGGCTCTACGACTTTACCCTTGTAAGACATTGTCATCGGCACATAGGTGAACAATGTCCCCAAAGTGCATCCTCATACCAAGTACCATTTTCATTATGTAAGCAAAAAACACCTTCGGCAAAAAACCTACCCCAGAAATGCATTGATTTCTCCATAGGTTATATTTTCTACCCCAGCTAATGTTAAATATAGGGGTAGAAACTACATCCTATTTGCTTTTGCAAAGAAAAGTGCCCCAAGGCATATGTAAATACATCTGTCAACCTTGACTGATGGCTCAAACAAACATTGCTGTCCTTCAAGCACTCTTAATGGCTCTTAGGGAGAGGCTAATAGTAATCGGCTGGGTTTGTTGATAAACATGGCTTAATGGGGAAGAGTTAACATGGATTTAGCAAAGGTAAGTCATGCCTCACTAATCTGTTGGAATTCTTTGAGGGTGTAAATAAGCATGTGGACAAGGGAGACCTGGTAGATATGGTGTACCTGGATTTCTAGAAAGCATTTGATAAGGTCCCACATAAAAGACTCTTGAGAAATTAAAAGTCATGGGATAGGAGGTAGTGTCTTACTATGGATTGGTAACTGGTTAAAGGATAGGAAGCAAAGAGTAGGACTGAATGGTCAGTTTTCACAGTGAAGAGATGTAAAAAGTGTGTGCCCCAGGGATCTGTATTGGGACCAGTGCTGTTTAATGTATTAATTAATGATCTGGAAAAGGGCGTTAAGAGTGAGGTGATCAAATTTGCAGATGACACCAAGTTGTTCAAGGTAGTTAAAACACAAGCATACTGTGAAGAACTGCAACAGGATCTTATGAGACTGGGTGCCTGGGCAACTAAATGGCAGATGAGATTTAATGTGGACAAGTGCAAAGTGATGCACATAGGGAAAAATAATCCAAGCTATGAGTACACAGGTGTACACAGAGCTGGGGACTAAGCTAGGAGTTATCACTCAGGAAAAGGATCTGGGAGTGATTGTGGACAGTACACTGAAATCCTCAGCCCAGTGTGCAGTAGCAGTCAGAAAGGCAAACCGAATGTTAGGAGTTATTTGCAAAGGGATAGAGAATAAAACTGAGGATGTCATAATGCCTCTATACAAATTGATGGTGTTACTGCACCTGGAATATTGTGTGTAGTTCTGGTAAACCCATCTCAAAAAAGACATGGCTGAACTAGAAAAGGTACAGAGAAGGACAACGAGAATGATAAATGGTATGGAATGGTTTGACAAGCTGGTCTCTTCAGCTTAGAGAAGACAGAGAGGGGACATGATAGAGGTTTATAAAATCTTGAGTGGTGTGGAACGAGTAGCTAGGGAATGGTTATTTACCCTTTCAAATAGTGCTAGAACTAGGGGGCACTCCATGAAACTAGCTGCCGGCAGATTTAAAACAAATAAAAGGAAGTACTTTTTCACTCAATGCATAATTAACGTATATAATTTGTTGCCAGAGGACATTGTCAGGGCCAGTAGTATTGCTGGGTTTAAAAAAGGACTGGATACGGTCATGGAGAGTAGGTTCATTAATGGCTGTTAACCAAGTTTACAGGATAAACGTCTTAGTGTCAGGAGCTGGGAGTGAACAACGGGGAATGGATTGCCCATTGTAACTGCTGGTTCTTCTCCCATGTGATTGAGATTGGCCACTGTTGGAGGACAGGATGCTGGACTTGATGGACCATTGGTTTGGCTCAGTATGACACTACTTACGTTCTTATGCTACCCACAGAGAGAAGTTCTAGAGAGTGGCAACCAACAGAGCCAGTGTGTGTCTATTTTCACAAATTGCTAACTCCCCCAATCTCGCACATGGGGACTGGCACCATGGTGCCAACCTCCTCAGATATGTAACTCTGTGTTTTCAGGGCAAGGGGTGTGTGGATATTGTGAGACACACTTACTACTTTTACCACAAACAAAGATATTTGAATGGGATAACATTTACACCCCAAACCATAACAATGAACTTGGGATAGAAAATACACCCCAAAAACATGACAATGGAGCAGGGTTAAAAATGTCAGAGTAAAGTTTGCTGTTCTCTTTAATTTTTGTTTTTAAAATACATGTTTTTGATTTAAAATATTAATAATTCAGTTGTTAGTATTCTGCATTTAAGATTTTCTTCCAAGTGTATGTGAAATGGAATAAAGAGTATAAAATATTATTTAAATGTATGAAAACTTAAAATAACTTAAACTTTTAATAAATAATTTCTTTATATTTTGTTCAAGCTTCATTAATTGTGCTTACTAGAAATAAAATTAAAGAATTTGATTTCATTTTTTTTTCCAAATCCCTTCAGTTGTCACTTATTTTAATATTATGCTGCAGGATAAATATGCATGAAGATCAACAGTATGTACATGTATACTCTCCGTTGTATCAACTCAGTAGACCCTTTTAGACTGTGCATGGGAGGTCATTCATAATTTTATAACCCCCTTATTAAAACATCTACTCAAAATAGGTGTAAAAATAAATTTCAAATGCTGCGGTAAATGAAGAAAGGAATTCAGCACTCTGCTCTTTTTAAGAGCTTGAGAACTTGGCATGCTAGATCTAAAGTGCATTATCTGTTGGCAATGAAGTCATTGCTGAATACATTGATTTGTTGCTGTTTTTTCTAGGAAATACCTGAAGACAAAGAGATACAATTGTCTTTCAAATAAAAATAAATAAATAATCAGGTGGGAGAGGAGGAGAACTGTATTGTGCTGGTAAAAAGTTTGAGATTTTGACCTATGTTGAGTAATGATGGTGGTTGACCTCCACATTTTGAAACTATTCAGTGACTTCAGCATGAAAATGCTCATTGAGGTTCAATTTTGTTCCTAACCTGTTGGAATAGTACCCAGAATAATGCATGACCTCTAAGTTGTGTTGTAGTACTGCTGTTATTCAGAGGGAAAATGGAATGTTCAAACTCCATTTTCCTTAGGAAAACCTTTATTTTTCTGCCTGTGCAGACTGTAACTAACTGTACAAATATATAAAGATTCTCAGTGAGAAATATGGAAAAGAATGAGCTCTAGATTCTCTGTTTCTAGAGTTTTTATCAAATATTGGAAGTAATGAAATTGCCCTATTGGATCAGGCCAGTAGTTTGTTTAGTTAAATCTCTTTTCTCAAACATTGGCTGATAAATGTTTCAAGGCAAAACTTTGAGAACCCCATGATAGGCAATTGTGAAATAATACTCATAGGAGAATTGTCTGGTGTCTTCAGTGATTTGCCTATGCTCTGAAACAAAGAGGGTTTTTAATAGCAATGTTCCATCTAATATTCTCCACCCCCCCTGTGCAGAATGATGGGGGGGGGCATGGGTTATTTTGGGGGGAAATTAACAAGAACGTTGTTCATCCTACTGTCCTCCTGCTGCCATGCACTTGCATCCTGTAGAATAGTCAATCTATGCAACACATTCCCGTACTCTCTTTCCAATATCAGCCTTGGTGTTCCCAGACATCATGATAAATCTGTGGCAATCCATTGTGAATTGAAATAGCCCAATCTGGTAGCTGCTCCTTCCATTGTGTGTTCCACCAGCTACCAGATACTTGCTTCCTCCTTCTTCTCACTAGCTGGAGGTTACATGAAAGTGATAAACAATTGAAAACTGCTTGTGTTGAAGCACTTCAAAATGTTAGAATGTTTTACAATGGAAACTATTTAATTATAACTCATCATTTGAATGTCTGGATCAGTTGAATTAATTCATTTTCCCCTGCCCCAGGTCTACGGGGGTTCTTTGCTGCTTGATCTGGATAAGTAGAATACTGAACCCTCATAACTTTATTACATAACTTGTATTGCATAACTTTTATTTTTAGAGTATACCCACCTCACTATATTAAAAAAGCACAGGACCATTGAGTATATTAATGATTTCTTGGCAGTATGTGGTTAAAATACTGTAGTATGTATATGTCCTGTCAGGGCCAGTCTTCATGTCAGGCATGCTGGTGGGCATTAGGGGATATGAGTTATTTGTCTCCAACTCTCTAGCTGTGCAGACTCTAGCAGCCAGGCAGATGTTGCGTTGTGCCTCAGTTTCCTCAAAAGGAATTTGCTTTTAGTGGTCCAGGCCTGACATGATCTGGTCTGGATATAGGGCGCTCTTTTCCAATATTTGGAAACTGAGTTTACACTTTGCTAATAAGCCAGCCAGCTCAGCAAAGTATTGTAAAGACCATTTATTTGTATAAAGGAAGCTATGAGACTTAAGATTATAAAAATATGAAGCAATAGTTTACTTAAGTTCAAATAAAGACATAGTAAGAAGCCTGTTGATACATTCTAAAACAGGTTGCTATCATATAAGATAGGATTAACAATGAGTAAACTCCAAACAAACAAGGCCTCTTCCTGCCCTGCTTGAGAGTCATGTATCTTGATTCTAGTCAATAGAAACTTAATTTCTTTAACAGACTTGATTATATCTTCTTTCTTGCTTCATGCATGAAAACTCTGGGTCAGACTTTCTACTTAAAGCATTAGTAACTATGTGAAATAGCAGTGTTTGCACATATTGGTCTTTGCTCTTTTAACTGCAACTACTATGCAGCTGCAGTGCATCCTGGGATGGTATCCTAGAGTACATCTTGCTTCAGGTGACATAGGTTAAGTAGCAACGTTGCACAGAAACATAAAAAATAAAGCATGAACTGACTTCTATTTGTCCAGTGTTGTGAGTATAAATGCTGAAAGGTGCTGATCACCCACTGCTTCCACTGACATGGAGTCATGCATGCTCAGCACTTCTGGGAAGTAGGCCATTGCTTTGTTTTTATTTGTTTGTGTATGTGTCAGTCAAAGAACCTAATTGGCAAGTGAGGGGTGGGGAAACAACCCAAACCTATGTGGTTGAAATAGCAAGCCTTGCCCTCTGTTTTGTGCTGTATATTGCTGTTTAAGCAAAACACACTTATTTTAAATTGGACCTGCTGTGATGGTTAATCTGTCCCGTTGCTCATCAGCTCTGAAAAGTTTTTTCTTTACTAAGTTGTGCTTGCACAAAAATGAATAAAGATCTTATAGGGATATGTTGCTTTGTAGAAGAAAAAATATAAAACATTTGAAACCTCCGAAATTTAAATGCTAAGTGCTACCCTTTAGAAAGTACATGAAAAAGCAATTACTTCCCCAAAAATGTGACCCTGTTTTATGAGTGAGAAAATTATTTTTAAACCTCATTTTTTAAAGATAGAAATTCTCAGTTAGTGTTTTCTTCCCAAAAGGAGAAGAATTAAAAGTTAGAATGTGCAACTGATACTGTTCCTGTTTAGTTGGGAGCAGAGAAGGTTCCCCCCCCCTCCCCTTTTTGACAAGGAGCAGAAGAGGAGAAATAATTGTAAATGTAACAAGAAATGCCTTGCAAGGCTTTCAGTATCTTTTTAAAAAGGATATCATTTATTTAAAATAACTTTCTGGCTGGTTGCACAACTTCCATTTTGTCTCTTGATTGCTCTATTGTAATCTCCAATTCGAAGGGGGATGAATATATTAGTTCAGAGCTCTAGAGAGGATTCCAACAAAAGACCACACGCACAGGTTTTTATCTGAAATCTTGGACATTACTATTTTAATTCAACAGCTACATTTGTGTGAAATGTTTTCTAAAAATAAAAGTAAATCGTTAGTTGCCTCCTTGTAACCTTGTCTGCCCGATTTGATTTTTGTTCAGTTTCCCGGCATTAATACTTTTACAGACACACACTTCCAAAATTTTAAACTGCAAAAAATTTTTCTTATGAAAGATATCCTCAAATTTTTAGTAAAATGCTGGCTGCGCACCTACACGAATAGATCTTTGTGGTTGCATTTTTACTTAAGTCATTCTCCAAAACAAACAATTGGTAAGCCTAGTGGTTAGTTAGTCATGGCTTTTTCATGAACTTTGGTAAGGAGAAGTGTGATGTTCTGTTGGTCTTGAAGATTGACTGTGACTCGGTCCCAGTCTTTTCATACTTCCCTTCTGCTGTAGAAAGGGAATAAATTGTGTAGGAAATGCATTGTGTTGTGTGTGTCACCTTACTGTGCTGGTGAAGATACACTGGTCTGATGCATTACAGATGGAAGAGTCATGGTCTTGCCCAGTCACATTTTGTCCCCTTCTTGTTTTCATAAAGTGGAGATAGAGCAATTCCATAATAACCCTGCTTTCTCTCCTGCAGGGGTAGCAGGCAGAACACCCTCATCTTTCTAAGTTGTGTTACCATAGAAGCGCTCAGATTTTTCTTTTTTTAAATGAAATCTTTTAACACACAAACAAACATGCGAAAAGCAAACTCGTAGGATTCGTTCCATGACAATACAGCTTTGTGCAGTTGCAGTGATAAGTTGAAACTACGAAGGCCGTTTTTATACAAGCCATGGGAGCATGGGGGGATGGTGTGCGCGCCGCAGCAGCGTGGTTGGCATGTGAGTGCCGGTACACAGGGGCGCACATCCACCCCCTATGCATGCCCACTCACGGAGCTACCTCTGTTTTCACCGGTTGCCCACACAGCTGATCTGCGTGGGCATAAGGGGGACCATCTCACATAAAAACAGCCTATGAGTAGTCTCCAATTTACCAAGGCAGGTTCTGAAATGAACTTTGTCAAGGTAGTAACTGTCATATTATTCTTAGGTTATTTGAAAGCTGACCCAGAAAAAGCTTCTTAGTTTAGACAAAGAAGAATTTTGTGATCAGTAATGAAAATAGTTTTAAAAGATACTGTAATACTGTATAATGTTTGATGAATCAGCAGTTCCCTTGCTTTTTATGTAAAATTCTTTTTGTACTTTGTAAGCTCCCCGCAGATCCAGTGTGGAGGGGGTGATAATTGTTTCTCAAACATTTGATCTGTCAAGAATGGTTTGCTTTGCTTGTTTTAGGTTCTCTATACCATGTTACCCATTATTCATGTTGTCTTAAATTCATATTTTGAAATGAAAATATGTTGTTATATTTATGTATCTGGGCTGTCTGTCAGAGTTTCAGAATGAAAAACTAAATTTATTTACATAGAAATGTTTGTTTGTTTTTCAGATTTTCAGTAATATTTTGATCATTCTAGTTTAAACCCCAAAGATTTTATGTTCTGTGTTGGAATTAATTCTGAATTTCAGCTTGCTTAACAGTTTGAGGATGTAATTCTGTTCTGACTCTACCCTTTATGGTAAACTTCAGCTGTTCTTTTAACAGAAAAAAATGTAAGCTTAATTTTTAATTTTGTTTGCAGTAGGCTTCAATGGGTCAGACCCCAATTGTGTTGCAATGCCAAGTTACAGCAAGGCAGTCTCAAAGCAGAATGCTTGTATTAGCTCGGCTAACAAAAAACTTTCCCAATAAACATTTAGTCAAACATTTGATGATATAGGGTGATTTCAGACGTTACGGGGCCCATTGGCCCCGTTCCGAAATCACCCTATTCATTCCCCGCCGGGGTCACCCCGTAACGCTGCAACAGACGTGCCGGGGGGATCCCGGCGGGGAATCTGGGAGGGGGCGGGGCCGCGCGGCCCAACGTGCGGCCGCACGGCCCCGCTCCCTCCACGCTCCCGCCGCCCGCCCTCCGGGGAGACGGGCGGGCGGCGGGGCCAATGAGGCCGCCGCGTCGGGCCGGATTCGCCACGGCCCGGGGTCCCGCTGGTGATCCCAGGCCGTGGCGTCCGACCAGACGAGACGCCGGGGTTCACCCCGGCATGGGATTGCATTCGACACGCGGGGCCTCCGGTCCCCCCGCTTCGGCTGCTCACGTGTCGAATGCAATCTCCAGCCGTGGTAACATCTGGGGGGAAACATCCGTTTCCCCCATCAGACGTTACGCTATCACAGCCACCACGCGGAATTGAGCGTGGTTCACTGTGATATCGTAACGTCTGAAATCACCCATATTTGTGATTTTATAGGCAAAGGAACACTCAATGGAGATATATGTAGAATTGTCATGAGAAGAAAACAAAAATAAAAACTCCCAACGGTTTTCTTCTTTTTGGCCTACAACTCCTTGACACTAACTGCAACATGTTTGTTCCTTGGTATTCTGCTTTTTGGCTATTATGGCTCCCCCCCCACCCACCCACCCTTTTTGTCTGAATGTTTATATTTGTGGCAGAGAGAGTGTGTTTGCTGTGTTGGTTCCCAAAATAGGTTGTAGAGACAAAGTAGTGTAGAGAGATCTTTTATTGGACCAACTTAGGTTGGTTGAGGTTTGCAAGCTTTCAGACCGCACAGGATCCTTCGTCAAGCAAGTCAGAAATCCAATAACCACTCCCTTTATGTTTGTGAACTCCCAATTTAAGTAAATAAGTAGCTACCCTTTTAGTGGTCTACAAAATAGATGTCAGAGTCCTTTAATCTTTTTATCTATGTACAGTAGGGACATTTCCAAGTTCCAAAGGAGGCGTTACGCTTTAAATCTCATATTTATCCATAATAAAAAGGTTTTGTTTTAAACCCTGTTATCTTGGTTAGTTTTTTACTTACAATCATAGCTAAATAACACATAAATTAGAATAAAACATTTAAGAACCATTATACATAACAATTTACAAATTTCCATAGCTGCTTAAATTTTCTGTACTCTCATTCTTTGTGCCCACATTGCAAAAGTACTGTGTAAATATAACTGTCAAAAAATAAACAACCAAAGTTTTCTCCTTTAGTGATCAACTTCTTAATGAACTGACGACAGGATTCAATAACCACTCCCTTAATTAATCATAAAAAGAACATTTCCATAAATAGTGTATTAAATCTTCAACTTCATTTAAATGACAAGGACATTTCCGATTGATAACAGGGATGCCATTCCATCTTCCTTCTAGTACAGCAGTTCTCATCTTGAGTAAAACAAACTCTAGTAATAGCCGCCCTGTGTTTAAAATAAGTTTGAAGTTAAAATTCAAAACTATGAACAAAAAAATCTGCATCATTTCTTTTCTCTCCTCCTGATGGGGAATTAAATCGCTGTATAAAATATCCCCAAGTCATTCAATCTCCCCCAAGTCCATTGAATCTCAGACCTTTTTGGATATTAGAAAACCACACGTACCCTTTTTTACTTTCTAGAAAACACATTTTAGGGAGTCTATTCGGTGAATAGCTCCTCTGTTTCAACCAATACTTTAACGAGCTTAATTTTGCTAAAGTTTCAACACTCATACTTGCAGTCTCAGCTCGAAGTAGAGAATCTTTTGTTAGAGGGTTGTACTCCTGATATCTTCCTTAACAGATTTTGAGTCTTCTCAATAACTGCACAGAAGACATTATACTCATTCGCTATACCTCTGCTCTGTACAATAAAGTGGTGATAACTTTGGCTTTATAAGCCTTTCATGCATACTCAAATGCTCTCCTTCCAGTTTTACAATAAAAAGAAAAGATTGCACCTGAAGCAGGCGCGGCTCCCCTTCAGGGGCGTTGGGGGCGTTGACTCCCCAAGCGCTCCGACAGGCGCCCCCGCTCAAAGTAAAAAAAAACAAAAAAAAAACACCTCCCCACCGCCCGCAGCAGCCTCTGCCTTGCCTTTGCAGAGCTGAGGCTGCTGCAGCACTGTGGTCAATTTCATGTCAGTTTCACACTGAAACTGACCACAGCGCCGCTGCAGCAGCCTCCGCTCTAAGCAAACGCAAGGCAGAGGCTGCTGCAGCTTTACTTCTCTTCTGGGATCCACTCCAGAGGAGTGGGTCCCAGAAGGCTCAAAAATCAGCCACGCAAAGCGTTTTCCTATGGAAAACGCGATTGGGGCGGCTGAGCTCCTCTGTCCACAGCACGTATGGGACGTGCTGTGGAGGGAGGGGCTACAGCCTTCCATTGCGCTCAATGGGCGCAATGGAAGATCTCGCCAGGGCGGTCGGGCTGACAGCCCTGGCGAGATAGCTTGGC
>QEPC01006023.1:265014-277878 GCA_003113815.1 Sphenodon punctatus
CCCCCCACCCTTCTGCATCCCACCCCTAGGCTCTTCCCCCACCCCCCACACTCGCACCCACCCTACACCCAGCTCAACACCCCAGATCTATTCCTGCCTCCACTTAGGCTAGCAAGATAGGATTGTTTCTCCATTCTTGTGGAGAACTAGGATTCTTTCCTTTTTTTTTCTTTTCTGTTTTTTCCTTCTGTCCCCAGTGGTAGCGAGCCTAGGGAGAGACTTCCCGTCCCTAGTTCTCCCTACAGGAGACTAATTTCTTGGCCCAAGGAGCAGTGATGTAGGGTGGAAAATTTTCCACTACATTTTTCTGGAAAACTTTCTGGTTCTAAAAATGCATTGTTTCATAAAATTAGTACCATAATGGATGGATACCAATACTTAATTCCAATAAAAATAATTCAAATAAAAATAATTTCCAAATAAAGCTTTGAATTTGTTTGAACATTTAAACTACATTACATGGCAGGAGATGGGTTGCACCTCACTAGGACTGGGGAAAATGTTTTTGGCAGAAGCCTCACAAAACTGATCAAGAGGTAAAGCCCAGAGGTAAGTACAAAGGTAGGTATTGGGGACAGGAACATGTGTAATGCATTGGGTATTAGGAGAGCGGTGGAGGTGCCTAGTAATTCACATGAAAAAACAGTAGGGAAGCTGTTGGGGTGCAATCCTCCATGGTGTCCGATGTCTATACACTAATGTACAGAGTATGGGAAGTAAGCAGGAGGAACTTGAAATCTTAATACAGGAAGGTAAATACGCTAGATATTACTGAGACTTAGTGGGATGAGACTTATAATTGGAATGTAATGATTGAAGGATATAACTAACTTGTTCAAATAGAATAGACCCAACAGAAAGGGAGGGTGAGTAGCATTATATGTAAAATAAATAAATAATGTATACATCTGCACAGAAACCCACAAAATTGAGCATGGAAGGCCTGTTGAGAGCATCTGGGTAAAAAAAAAAAAAAAAGGGTGGGGGTGGGGAGAGAAATAAAAGTGATATCATTATTGGAGTCTACTACAGACTGCCAAACCAAGCAGAAGATGTGGATGATGCTTTTGTAAACCAGATTACAAAACTTTCAAAGAGGCAAGACATAGTAGTAATGAGGGACTTCAACTACCCTGATATCTTTTGGACATCAAACTCTGCTAAGAATGTAATATCCAATAAATTCTTGCCTTGCCTTGCTGATGTCATCTTTCAGAAGGTGGAAGAAGAAGAGAGTTGACTATCTTGGACTTGATCCTTTCCAACAAGGAAGAACTGGTCGATGAGGTGAAAGTAGTGGGAACCTTGGAGGGTAAATGATCACGTCATCCTGGAATTCCTGAGATCAAGGATAGGGAAAGCTGAGCATAGTCGGACGTGTACCCTTGACTTTAGGAAAGCTGATTTTAAGAAACTCCGAGATAAGCTAGGTAGCATCCCATGGCTAGAAAATCTAAGGGAGAAAAGTCCAAGATAAGTGGGAGTTTCTGAAAAATGAGATACTGAAAGCACAATCGCAAACAATTCCATTGAGAGAGAAAAATGGGAGACAACTAAAGAAACCAGTGTGGCTTCAGAAGGAGCTTTCTGATGAGCTGAGAATTAAAAAGGGGACGTATAAGAAATTGGAGGGACAAATCACCAAGAATGAGTAGAGACAAGTAGCCCAAACCTGTAGGAATGGTGTCAGGAAGGCTAGAGCTCAGAATAAGTTGAGGCTTGCGAGAGATGCTAAGAACATCAAAAAGGGGTTTTTCAGCTATGTCCGAAGCAAGAGAAAGAACAAGAAAATGGTAGGTCTGGTGCTTGGTGAAGATGGTAAAATGTTAACAGGTGACAGAGAGAAGGCAGAATTGCTCAACTCCTGTTTTGCCTCCATCTTCTCCCACGAGGGAAACTATGTCCAACCTGGCAAGAGTAGCACTAATGATGAAGGGAAGGAATTGCAGCTCAGAATAGGTAAAGAGATGGTAAGAGAACACCTAGCTACTTTAAACGTGTTAAAGTCTTTGGGGCCAGATGAATTACATCCTAGGATACTGAAAGAATGTACCCTTGGATGTAATCTTGGAACTTCTGTCTCTAATCTTTGAGAACTCTTGGAGAATGGGGAGGTGCCGAAAGACTCGAGATGGGCAAATGTTGTTTGTCCTATCTTCAAAAAGGGGGGAAAGGAGGATCCGGGAAACTACAGACCAGTCACCCTGACATCAATACCTGGAAAGATTCTAGAGCATATTATAAAGCAGTCAGTCTGTAAGCATTTAGAAAACAATGCTGTGATTAATAGGAGCCAGTATGGGCTTGTTGAGAACAAGTCCTGCCAGACTAATCTTATATCTTTTTTTGATCATGTTTCTATCTTAGTAAATCCTGGGAAAGCCCTGGAGGTAGTATAACTTGGTTTTCAGCAAAGCATCTGAGAAAGTCCCCAGTTGTTCTGAGCTGCTGTAAGGCTGGAGGGAGCAGGGTAGAAGTTTTTAAATAAATAAATTATATCCTTCTTGACAAGCTGGTAAAATATGGGTTAGATGATACTACTGTTGGGTGGATTTATAGCTAGTTGAAGAATCGTACACAGAGTGCTCATAAATGGCTCACTGTCAGTCTGGAGGGAGGTATGGAGTGGAGTGCCTCAGGGTTCGGTCCTGGGCCCTGGATGGTTCAACAACTGTATTAATAACTTGGACGAAGGAGTAGCAGGGATGCTTATGAAATTTGCAGATGACACAAAATTGGGAGGGGATAGTTAACATCTTAGAAGACAGAAATAAGATTCAAAATGATCTTGACAGGATGAAAAGCTGGGCCAAAACTAACAAAATGGAATTCAACAGAGATAAATGTAAAATTCTGCATTTAGGTCATAAAAAGCAAATGCACTAGTATAGGATGGATGATACCTGGCTTAGCAGCAGTACATGTGAAAAGGATCCAGGGGTTGTAGTTGTTATTATTATTAACAAACATTTATATAGCGCCAGCAGTGTACCTGGCACTTTACAAAGTAATAAAATAGACACAGTCCCTGCCCCTAGGGCTTACAATCTGAGAGACAGGAGCTGGGGGAGCGACATAGGAAGGGGAACAGAGGGAGAGACAAGGGGTCTAACATTCATGAAGATACGAGGTCTCAGGTGCACGTACTTGGCTTGGTTACGATGAGAATGACAGCAGACAGCTCCATGTGGCAAGGATAAGGGTAAACAGACCATAGGTATAGGAAATAGTGGCTCAGCAGGATAAAGAGTCAGACAGAGCAGAGCGAAAGAGGTGAGTTTTAAGGAGAGATTTGAAGGTATGAAGGGAGGGGGCAAGGCGGATGTGGACAGGGAGGGAGTTCCAGGCATGGGGGGCAGCAAGTGAGAAGGGACGAAGGCGCTTAGGGGAGCAGGGAAGGCGTGGAAGGGTGAGAGAAGGGACAGAGGAGGAGCGAAGTGCACGGGCTGGAGTATGGAGGGCGATAAGTGCAGAGAGGTAGGGGGGAGCAAGGTTGTGAAGAGCTTTATAGGTGAAGACTAGGAGCTTGTGCAGGATTCGTTCAGGAAGGGGAAGCCAGTGAAGCGAAGAGAGGAGGGGCTGCACATGGTCGAAGCGACTGGCGAGGTAGATGACCCTGGCAGCAGAGTTTTGGACAGAGATGAGGGGAGAAAGGTGAGACCGGGGAAGGCCAGTGAGAAGGAGGTTACAGTAATCGAGGCGAGAGATGACCAGAGCATGAACAAGAGTTTTGGCAGACGAGACAGAGAGAAAAGGGCGAATCTTAGCAATGTTATGGAGGGAGAAGCGACAGGATTTAGCAACAGAGTCAATGTAGGGTTTAAAAGAAAGGGGTGAGTCAAAGATGAAGCCTAGGCTACGGGCTTGGGGGACAGGCAGGATGGTGACTCCATCAATAGTTATTGACAGTGAGGAAGGAGAGGAAGGATGAGGGGGGAAGATAAGGAGTTCAGTTTTAGCCATGTTGAGTTTGAGTTGACGTTGAGACATCCAGGTAGAGATGTCAGAGAGACAGTTGATGAGACGAGCTTGAACAGAGGGAGAGAGAGAGGGAGTAGAGAGACAGAGTTGAGTGTCATCAGCATAGAGGTGGTATTGAAAGCCATGGGAAGCAATGAGTTTGCCTAAGGATGAGGTATAGATCGAGAAGAGGAGAGGGTCAAGAACAGAGCCTTGAGGAACACCAACTGAGAGGGGAAATGAGGAGGAGGTGGAGTTGGAGAGAGACACATTAAAGGAGCGGTCAGAGAGGTAGGAGGAGAACAAGTTATGGACAGAGCCACAAAAGCCAAGGGAGTGAAGGGAATCCAGCAAGAGTGAGTGGTCGAAAGGAATTTTAGGCCGCATTAACAGAAGCATAGTGTCGAGGTCATGAGAAGTAATTCTGAGCCGGTCAGACCTCATCTGGAGTACTGTGTCCAGTTCTGGGCACCGCGTTTTAAGGAGGACATTGGCAAACTGGAACGGGTTCAGAGGAGAGTGAGGAAGATGATCAGGGATCTGAAACCAAATCCTATGAGGAAAGGTTGAAGGAGCTGGGTATGTTTAGCATGGAGAGGAGACTACTAAAGGGAGACATGATAGCCGTCTTCAAATACCTGAAGGAGCTGACACGTAGAAGATGGAGCAGACTTGTTCTCTGTTGCTCCTAAGGGCAAGACTAGAACCAGTGGGCTCAAACTACAAGGAAGCAGATTTCAGCTAAACATTAGGAGGAACTTCCTAACGGTAGAGCTGTTTGACAGTGGAACAGACTGCCTATGGCGGTGGTGGGCTCCTTTGCTGGAGTTTTTCAAACAGAGGCTTGACAGCCATCTGTCAAGGATGTTGTAGCTCTGGATTTCCTGCATTGAGCCAGGGGGTTGGACTAGATTACCTCAGAGGTACCTTTCAGTGTTAAGATTTTACGATTGTACGTGTGCTTTATTGAATCACACCCCCCCCCAATTTATTTTAGTTTAACTACTTTTGGCTATTGTAAAAACTTTTGAAATCTTTATCCAGCACATAAAATTAACATAGTATAGTTGCTGTGTGGTGTTTACGAAGTACAAGTCAAACATATTAAACCAAATCCCAGTTGATTAGGGGCATTGGAAAATTTTTCAGAAAATTTGCATTGGAAAATTTTCAGATTCAGAATTTTCTGGAAAACTCACATCGCTACTGAGAAGCAAGCCCCCTCACCTCAGAACTCACCCCCCCCCTTTTTTTAGGGAGGGCAGCATGGGGTTTGAGGTACAGCCCTTTACACAGCCAGTGGTCTCTCTTCAGATGGCTGTGTAAAGGGAAGAGATTGAGGGGTGCCCCCCCCAACCAAGGGATCTGAGCTGTCTCCATCAAAGAGGCGGCGTTGGGACGAGGAGATTAGCCTCTCACTGAGGGCCAGGATCCTGTCCCCAGCTCCTCAGCAGAGCTTGAGGGGTGGCCAACAGCATGTCCGTGTCCTGAATTCCAGGGATTGGGCAGAGAGAGGAGGTTCAGGAGACAGGGAGGGGGTGAGTAATCCCTGTTCGGGCTCCCTCACTCCCTCATGCCAACCTTCCTGGCATTGGAGCAGGGCTGTTTCCCAATCCTTAAGCTCCACTCGATCCTCCTCTTCCCACTCATTCAGGAGCAGGCGGAGCTGCAGCAGCTCTTGCAGCTGCTCCAGGCGCCGAGCCCACCACTGCCATAAATTAGATAGGCGCAGGCACTCATGCTTTCTTTTGAAGAGCAGCGCCTCCCCACACCACCACCACCACCATCATGGCCGCTCTGGGCACAGAACCCGTTCCAGGAACAGACACAGAAGGTCCTCTCGCTGGAGAAGCGGTGGGAGGATATTCCTTTGGTCCCCTCAGGGTTATGAGGCTTCATTTTTGACACGCACCTCTCCTTTAAACCTTACATTGACTCTGTGGCCAAATCCTGCCGATTCGCTCTCCTCAACATTGCCCGCATACGCCCCTTTCTATCTGTCTCCTCGGCCAAAATCCTTGTTCATGCCATGGTTATCTCTCGCCTCGACTACTGCAACCTCCTCCTTGCTGGCCTCCCTCGCTCCCACCTGTCCCCCCTTGTGGCGATCCAAAACTCTGCCGCCAAGGTCATTCACTCTGCCCGTCGCTTCGACCATGTGACGCCTCTCCTCCTCTCCCTTCACTGGCTCCCCCTTCCTGAACGTATCCTGTTCAAACTCCTGGTTTTCACGTTCAAATCGCTCCATGACCAAGCTCCCCCTTACCTCTCGGACCTAATCGCCCTACGCGCTCCTGCGCGCGCTCTCCGCTCTTCCGCTGTCCCCTCCCTCGCTCTCCCTCGCTTCTCCTGCTCGCCCAACCGCCTTCGTCCCTTCTCCCTCGCTGCCCCGCATGCCTGGAACTCCCTCCCTGCCGACGTCCGCCTCGCCTCCTCCCTCCGCTCCTTCAAATCCCTCCTCAAGACCCACCTTTTCCATGCTGCCTTTCCCAATGCCCTCTAGTCTTTCCCCTTGCTCTTACTGTCAGCCCTCCTCTGCTGACTGCTGCTACCGACCACCTTGTAACCAAGCCAAGTACACGCACCTGAGACTTCGCATCCGCCTGAATGTTTGTTTGTCTTCTCCCATGTCTCTCCCGCTGTCCCCTCTCCTTGTCTCCCCCTCCTTGTCTTTTAGATTGTAAGCCACAGGTAGGGACCGCAGCTGATTGTATGTTCTGTACAGCGCCAGGTTGTTACTGGCGCTTTATAAATGTATAATAATAATAATAATAATAATATGAGGAAATGACATTCCCCCATCAGTTCACTTAGGGCAACCAGGCAGTGAGGAGGTACTCCCACCTTTGGTGCAGTGGCTTGGGCAACAATTGCTCGCTAGCGGGGCTCAAGTCATTCATCCGCTTCTGGGATGCAGACCGGAATATTCCCCGCACCACAGTACTGTACCCTCAGTGGTCAGGGCAGGGAAAGAGAGGGGCTGTGGGGTGTCTCCCATATGGTCCCATAGATCAGTCTCCCTAGAGTCCCTTCAGATTTTCCTGGGCAATGCTGGGTCCAAGCCCCAGTCTGCCCCAGAAGGAGAGAATGAGGACCTGACTAAGCCCCAGGAGGAGGGCGAGTTTTCGGACAAAGGAGGACAGGACCTTGTTTCTAAAGCTGGGGAGGCTAGGGTTTTCCAACCAGACTTGTTCGACAGGCTGGTGTCCAAAGGATAGAGCTCTCCCTGCCTCCTCCCCTTCAAGCGGAGGAGCATCTAGCGGAGGATACAGCATTAGTCTTGCCCCAGGAGTCCTTGGGGAGCTTCCTTCTCCCTCTCCCATCACTAAAATTGCTGAATGCACAGTGGGCTCAGCCCGCCAAGGGTACCCACTCACTGGCTAGGCATTTTTATTCCCTCCCCGAATGATAGGCGGGAGCTTTCATCCTTCCGAAGGTAGATGTAGGGGCCTCTGATCTGGCAAAAGCCTCAGTGCTACCCACAGATGGAGAGGACTACCCCAAAGATCTGTTAGACTGCAAGGTAGAGGATTTCCTAAGGAAGAGACTTTGTGGCAGTCTCTATGTCTTGCTGAGCGGCCCCCCCTGCGTCCATCTTTGTGAGAGTGATGGTTCTTTGACTGAAGTACATGCATGTCTCAGCAATCTCGGAGGAAGCGAAGGTCAGTCTTAAAAAGGTCTCGGTCACACCTTTTTTCATCACAGACATGGCCCTCGATTCCACCCAGTTTGCAGCCAGGTTTATGAGAAACGGTGTGGTGGCTAGGAGAGCCATTGGGCCTTGAACCTGGAAGAGGGACCTCCAGGCCAAGATCGTGCTGACATCAGCCCCTTTTCCAAGGAGGTAGACTCTTCAGGAAGTCTATGGACAAGGTTGGGCAGCTTCTCCCATCTGTGGGTGCTGATTGACACAGAACCAGGCTTCCTGTTGTGGAAAGGGAAGCAAAGATCAGGCATGAGCTAAGCCATATAAAGACAGAGAGCTTGGCCAGCTTGTTAACTCTGGCCAGCTGCCTGGGCCTGATGATGTCGTGTTTGGAGATGGTATAGAGGGCCAAGTTTCACCTCCATCTGTTGCAGAAGTTCCTCCTGCCCTGACAGAACCAGATCATGATGAAGCAAAGGATACTCTCTCAACAGCCCCTGGAGGTCCAGGTTTCTTTGCACTGGTGGCTGGAAAAGGATTGTTATGCTCAGGGCCTCCTGATTCAGGTGGAGGAGAAACTGATAACTACCGATGCCAGTCTCCAGGGATGGGGAGTTGGCACAGAGGTCCTAGTCTCAAAAAGAGGCCTCTCAACACATCAGTCTGTTAGAACTACGGGCCATCAGGCCTTGACCCATTTCCAGAAGAAGGTGAGAGGCAAGCACGTTCAAGTCCACACGGATAGTATGACAGCAATGTCGTACTTGAATTGTCAAGGCAGGATGAAGTTGCCAATACTGATGGAAACAGTTTCCCTAATGACCTGGGTGGAGTTTCCCTAATGACCAAAGCACATCAAAGTGATCCTCAATGTGTAGGTTGTTTGGCTGATTTGGAACAAATTAGTCCTAGGGGAATGGTCCCTGAATCAGGAAGTGTTCTAACAGGTAGTCGGGCATTGGGGGATCCCAGTCCTGGACCTCTTTGCCTTGGTACTAAATCACAAGCTAAGAAGATATTTTACAAGGCATTTAGATCCCCAAGCAGAAGGGGTGGATGCTGTCAAGTGTCCATGGCCACCTCAACTATTGTATTCCTTTCCCCTGATTCCCCTGCTTCAGCAGGTACTGAAAAGAATAAAAAGTCCCAGAGAGCACAGGTCTTTCTGATCACCCCTGAGTGGTCGAGAAGACCATAGTTCTCCATGCTGAGAGAACTCCAGATACAGCCAGAGATGCATCTCACAGAGCAACAAAATCTGCTAACCCAGGGTCCAGTTCTTTACCAAGGGTTAACCAACCTAAAACTAGCAGCGTGGAGCTTGAGTGGAAGTCCCATTGCTACTTGTATGAGGTTCTTGTCACTCATAGGCCCTCTACCAACAGAATCTGTAACACAACCTGGCATGCCTTTCAATCCTGGGTAGATGGTCAGAGACTTCGAGCAACAGAAGCTGGGATCCCCAAGGTTCTTGCCTTTCTGCAAAGAGGATTGGGAAAAGGGGCTCAGGGTGAACACACTGTGTAGGCAGGTCTCCACTCTGTCAGCTGTCCTATCCGTGCAGAGAGAAGCCATCCACATATTACCCACTTCCTTAGGGTGGCCTCTGTGATAGCTTCCTCAGTGAAACATCGATTCCCAACATGGAGGCTCAGTGTGGTCCTTGAGGCACTGACTTTAGGCAAGGTCAGAGAGAAAAGGTATCGGCAGCTATGCTGGTTTGCTGACTGAGGGGCTGCATAGTGCTAGCCTGCAAAGCCAGAGGTCTGCAAGTCCCCACAGGAATTACAGTCCACTCTCTGAGGTGGCGCTACTAACGCCTCAGTAAAGGAGATTTGTAGGGCAGCGTGCTGGTCGTTCATACACACCTTCACCCGCCACTATAAAATTCACACTTTGACCTCAGCGAGGGCTGCTTTCGGTAGACAAGTCTTGCAGAGTGTATTGACAGGCTTTTAGAAGCTTCAGTTCTTGGGAGAAAGTTTTTTTCCAGTTAATTCCTAGGTTCCCACCATTTTCTTGAGAGCCACCAGGTGGGCAAGTCCCAAGCAGGACTGTCTGCCTCCACAGGAGATGGAGAAAGGAAAATTTAGTTCACTTACCTGATGAATTTTTCTTCTCTCCTGGGGAGGCAGGCAGTCTAACCCTCCCTGTTGGGCATAGGTTTTTCTTTGTCTTGAAGTCATTCTAGTTGGGTTCTCTCTTTCTCTCTGTGCAGAATTCTTCCCTGCTGATCCTAGAACAAGTAGTCACTGGGAAAGGGGAAGAGCAGTAGTCCCTCTTCTCTCTATATAAAGAAATATATAAAAATCTTGTCAGATGTACCCAGGAAGGGAGGCGTTTCTATCCCTTTTTGGACCTTCCCGGTCTTTCCCCCCTCTTGTCTAGGCACCCTCAAAAGGGTGCAGCAAGGGGCTTTTCTAAGGTTCAGTTTCTCTTTGTTATAAGACAGTTACTGGTTTTGCGTAGTAGCTTTGACAGTTTCAGCATCTGGGGCGTCAAACTGGGGATTAGCTCCTCCCCCAAGTTGGCTGCCAATCAAAATTCAATCCTGTCTCACAATGGAGTGGAGGTGCTAACCCCAGACAGGACTGCCTGCCTGCCTCCCTAGGAGAGAGAAGGAAAATTCACCAGGTAATTGTACCAAATTTTCTTTTTCCTGTCCTACCACTTAGAATGATAATTATTTTCAATAATAAATCTCCATAGTAATTTTCCAGCTCTATTAGAAATTTTATCCAATATTTCCATTTGGGGGAATATCCCAAATTTCACCCAGAGTTATATCTTTATCAAAATCGCCACAGTTCCCTATTCTTGCATTAAAATCCCCACCAATTATAATCTCAACATCTGCAAACTGTTCTCTTAATTTCCTGATGAGATAATACAATGTCTCCCAATAAACTTTAATTTCCGCAAAATTCTTTCCTGGGGAAAATAGATGTTAACTATTATCAATTCATTCCTACTCTGAAATTTTACTAAAACCACTACTATATTGTTCAGATCCCCTTAGATCCTCTTTAGTAGACAGAAGAATTCTATTCTTCCAGACCCTTGGCCCTTTCAACTTTTCCTTCTTTCTTATCAAAAGAGATATAGCAATCTCCAAGAAGGATTGAAACAATTTCTGTTAAAACCACTTATATTCCATCTTGAAATGTTAATAATTCTCATTGTCAGGGCTCCCTGATTTATCCTGATCCATCAGAAATCTTCACTAAAGCATCCAGCTTAGGAAACCAGGTAAGGGAGTAGAGGAAGAAAAACCAGAAGACTTCCTTTAGATTGTAAGCTCTTGGGCAGGGACCGTGTCCATTTTATTCTCTGTAAAGCACCGGGTACATTGCTTGCACTAAATAAATGCTTATAATAATATTAATAATTAATATAATATATCCAATGACAAATAATCTTCCTTTAAAAAAATAAAAAATAAATCTCTATTGTTTTTTCCAAAAGTTATCGTATTAATTCTTATAACTTAACTCTAATAGGACCTTGGTTACAGCTTCGGTCCCTTTCAATTTCTATGCTAATACTATAACTTTTCATATATTTTTTAAACATAGTGTTATTCTCTTTTCATTTGGATCAATCTCACTTTGGATCAGTTCCCATACATAATGCCACACAGCGTAGAACCCTTCCAAGTCCATCTGTAGACAAATCATCTTCCATCACCATTGGACCAGAATTCAATTTTTTATGCCATTTAGAGAAAAGGAGATGGTGTAAATACATGTTTTTAAAGCCAACTCTAAGGTAAATAAATTCAGAAGTATGTTTCTTTACAGCATATATTATATTAGACTCTATCCAAGTTTGAGAAAGATTAACCTTATTTCTAAGACTCTTGAATGGGTGTTTCCGAGGACAAAGAAAAATTTTAATTAAAAGATTTTGTTCTCTATATCAATTTTCAATATCTCTAATACTTCTCTTAATATCTAAACAAGTAAACAATTTATTTTGGTTGCTTCCATTTCACCTTGAGACTGGACTACTGCAACGTGCTCTACGTGGGGCTTCCCTTGTTCCTGGTTCGGAGGCTGCAGCTAGTGCAGAATGCGGTGGACCCCTTGGTTTACTGAGGGGCTGCGGTGTATGAAACGATAAGACTGGAGCGACGCTGGCATCGGACTCGATCTGACTCCGACCGTCTTCTCCATAGAGCCCATTTGCGGTCCTATGTTGAGGCTGTGAGGACAGCAAGAAAGGAGTTCCTTGCTGTCCTCATAGCGTCTGCGAAGTCACGCCCGGCGGAGCTGTTTCGGGTGGTGCGGGGGCTGGTCAGTCCGGCCTCCCTCCACCTGGATGGGAACTTGTCCCAGGCCCGCTGTGAGGATTTTGTCAACTACTTCGCAGACAAGATTGCTCGGATTCAGAGTGACTTTGACGCTGGATTAGGGGTAGTAGGGGGAGAGCGCGAGGTGATGGAGGCCCCGTCCGGTCCAGCTTTGTGGGGGGAGTTTCAGGAAGAGACGCCGGCCGATGTGGCGGATGTCTTGGGGTCTGTGAGGGCCACCTGTTGTGAACTCGATCCATGCCTGTCCTGGTTGGTGAAAGCCTCCAGGGAGGCGTTGGGAACGGTGCTGGCGAGGATAGTGAACGTGTCCTTGCAGCCCAGGAGGTTGTCGCCCAGCCTCAAGAAGACTGTGGTGCGCCCCCTGCTGAAGAAACCATCTTTGGATGTGGATGCGCTCGCCAGTTACCGACCTGTCTCTAACCTTCCCTTTTTAGGGAAGGATATTGAGCGGGCGGTGGCACTCCAGCTCCTGGTGCATCTGGATGGCATTGGCTTCCTAGACCCTTTTCAATCCGGGTTCCACCCCAGCTATGGCACTGAGACGGCGTTGGTGGCCTTGGTCGACGACCTCCGCCGGGAGATGGATGCAGGATGTTCAACATTTCTCATCCTGCTAGATCTCTCAACCGCTTTTGACACCGTGGACTATGGGCTGCTGTTGAGACGGCTGTGTGACCTGGGGGGTCTGGACGGGACTGTTCTTGAGTGGTTCCGTTCATTCCTCTCTGGGAGAAGTCAGCGGGTGGTGCTGGGGGATGAGACATTGTGCCCCTGCGCCTTATCATGCGGCATTCCGCAGGGTTCTATTCTGTCTTCATTATTATTTAATGTTTATATGCAGCCCTTGGGGGAGGTCGTGAAAGGGTTCGGGGTGCGGTGTCACCAGTATGCTGATGATACTCAGCTGTACCTCTCCTTTTCTACTGACCCAGACCCTGCTGTCTCG
>QEPC01006023.1:278196-337438 GCA_003113815.1 Sphenodon punctatus
TCCCTCATTCATGCCTTCGTCACCTCGAGGCTGGACTACTGCAACGCGCTCTACGTGGGGCTTCCCTTGTTCCTGGTTCGGAGGCTGCAGCTAGTGCAGAATGCGGCGGCCCGTCTCCTTACGGGGACGGGTCGTCGGGAGCACATTACACCTGTGCTCCGGACTCTGCACTGGTTGCCAATAGCATGCCGAGCTAGGTTCAAGGTTTTGACGTTGATCTACAAGGCCCTTCACGGTCTGGGCCCCTCGTACCTCAGGGACCGCCTCGGCCTCCGCGCCCCAGTGCGGCTCCTTCAGTCCACCGGGGGTGCCTTCTTGGAGGTTCCCCGCATAAAGCGGGGGGCCACATTGGAGAGGGCATTCTCGGTGGCCGCGCCTTTGGAACTCCCTTCCGGAGGAAGCTCGCCTGGCCCCAAGCCTGTTGATATTCTGGTGGTATTGTAAAACCTGGCTGTTCGCCCAGGCCTTTGGGGTGGGGGTGGGGGTTGAGTTAGGGTTTTTTATCTCTCCTACCCTGTTTTAAATGTTAAGTTGTATCCCGGGGCCCTGTTTTAAATACTTAAATTGTATTTTGATGTATTTTAAACTCTTTTATATTTGTTTTTATATATATTTTTATTATTGTTGGAAGCCGCCCTGAGCTGTTCGCAGGAGGGGCAGGGTATAAATTCAGAAATAAATATAAATAAATAAAAACACCCCATTTTATAGAGTTTATTAGCAATTAGAAATCTTTATTTATAGCTGAGGTAAGGTATCTGAAATTGATTGAAATTGGTGAACCTCCTAATGTCTAACTGAAAACATTTTAATTGATCCACATCAGTTCATGAAGGGGAAAGGTAATTAGCATGTAGACTGACTGGTGATCCAAATTTCCTGATTATATGATTAGAAACTATTGAATCGCTAAACCTCCCAGATCAGGGTTTGTCATGGAAACAGTGCAGCATGTGTATGTGTCAATCACAATCCAATGAAAAAGGAAACTTGACTTTTGAAGGAAGGAAGAGAAATTAATTAGAAACCCAAAGCTGTGAAAAGGGCAATACTACAGGGCTCTTGTACATCTTGCTTTGTATAAAAGCTCCCATTATTTCCCAATTTCTGTTGCCAAGTTGCATCAAAATAGTCAGTATTCCCTTGAAAATTCATATGCCAGAATATCTGTAAAAATATCCGTAAAAGCTGTACAGGATGCCAAAGCAGTCTAGGTATGTGGCTTTGGAATACTTGGACACTCCGCAAGTCAAAGGCTCTGTCCCAAGATGACTACTGATCTTCCAAGATCAGGGATATATATTTTACCTCTTCAAATGTTTAATTCTGGTAAATAAGCTTAATTACTGTCATTCTTCAGACACTGCTATGTATACATACAGGGTATTGAAACCTCTAACATGGAGATCCAGAACTCACTAGCATAATTGTGCTTGGAGTGGAAGCATGTGATGACATCTAGGAATGCCTCTTTGCTCTACTCTTGCCCCTTTGCTCAGCCCTCCTTTGCTGTCATAGCTGGAATTTATTTATTTATTTATTTATTTATACATACAAAGACTCTTTCCTTGTGCTCTTATCTGATCCTTTATGATCCTTGACCTCAGCTCCTCTACAACCACTCTTCTGCCTGACCCATCATACTTTGACACTGTGGTCACTGGAGCAGTATGCTTGACCCTTGATAGCAGTCTCCTCCTAGACCTATACATGTAATCTGGCAAGGTGCCTTAACTGCAAGTTGAAGGTTCTAAACTCATAAGCTCATCACAAATGTTATCTAGAGGGAGAGTGTGGTTGCTGTTTTGGTCCCCAAAGTAATAGTTGGAGATGAAGTAGTTCAGGTAAAGGGCCCGTGTGGCCCGAAATCTTGTACGCTTGCCAACAGAAGTTGGTCCAGTAAAGGATACATTCTGCACTACTTCATCGCCATCAGCACTCAACAGAACACTATCTGTTTTTTGTGGTGATTTTTTTCAAACCATAAGCCTGAGGAGAGAGGGCTTGGGAAGTTGTCTGAATGCCATATAGCCCTGGTCCCATGCAGTGTTGTAGCCTAGGTTTCAGGTTCAATCTGGATGTTCTGATGATCCTTATTCTTGTGTGTTGGCACTGACTTCACGGTCAATCTTCACTGTCTTCAGTGGAGAAAGTGCTTGGGGCAGTGAGGGTAACCAGTTATGAATTAGATCCTTGCCCATCCTAGCTGGTGAAAGCCAACCGGGAGATGTTGGGGCCATTGCTGGTCGGGATTGTCAACACCTTCCTTTGGGAGGGTAGGGTGTTGGACCTTGTTAAAACTGCAGTTGTCCGGCCCCTGCTTAAGAAGCCATATTTTTATGCTGACTCGCCGACCAGCTATCGGCCTGGCTGCAACCTTCCCTTTTTAGGGAAGGTTATTGAATGGCTGGCTGCTCGACAGCTCCAGGCTCATCTTGATACCATCTGATTCCTAGGCCTGTTTCAGTCAGGTTTTCATTCTGGGTATGGCACAGAGACTGGACTTCTGACCTTGGTCAGTGACCTGCGCCTGGAGATTGACAAGGGGAATTCAACCCTATAGATCTTGTTAGATCTTTTGATGGTCTTTGATACAGTTGTTCATGAGTTGTTGTTGACACGACTGTGGGATCTAGCGGCGGTGCACAAACTTAAGTGCACAACCACTTAAGTGGTTCCGCTCCTTCCTTTTGGGGTGGCCCCAGAGAGTGGTGATGGGCAATTGCTTGTCCTCTCAGGACCTACCTTGTGGGATTGTGCAGAGTTCTATTCTGTCTCTCCTCTTGCTCAACATGTATATTAAGCCGCTGAGCAAGGTCATTCGGAGGTTTGGGGTCAAGTATCATCACTATGCAGATGACGTGCAGCTCTACTTCTCTCTTTCATTCGACCCAGGCCCTGCAGTCTCAGTGGTTACCCAATGCCTGTCTGCTGTCAGGGACTGGATGAGGACAAACAGATTGAAACTGAATCCAGACAAGACTGAGGTGATGATGGATGGATGGCCTTGTGACCTGGAGGCGATTGGAGTGTGGGCCCCTCTGGTCAATCAGGTTTGCAGCTTTGGAGTGCTTGCTGCGCCTGGATTGTCAGGTTTCGATGGTGGCCACAAGTGCTTTTCACCAACTCCATCTGGTACAGAGGCTGTGGCCTTTTCTTTCTGATTCAGATCTGGTCACTGTCATCCATGCTTTCATCACCTCGCAGCAAGATTACTGCAACACGCTCTACATGGAGCTGCGCTTGATGACTGTTTGGAAGCTGCATCTGGTGCAGAATGCGGTGGCTCAGCTCCTTTTGGTATGGGGTATCAGGAGCACATTACACTGGTGCTCAGAAGTCTGCACTGGCTCCCTATAGGTTTCTGGGCACAATTCAAGGTGCTGGTTTTGACCTTTAAAGCTTAAACAGTATGGGCCCCACATATCTGAAAGACTATCTGTCTGCAGTCTTTTCATGCCTCACTGCAGCCCCTGCGATCGACCGGGAGCACTTCCCTGTGAGTATCATCTGTTAGTCTTGTTTGTACGACAAGGGCTTGCAGGGAGGTGTTTGGTTGCTGCCCCAGTGCTGTGTAACTCCCTTCTCCCAGAGATTCATTTGAACCAGAGTGTTTTCTGGAGACAGTGTAAGACTTTCCTATTTTGAAAAGGCATTTGGCGGACAGAGATAGGGTGGGAATGGTGGGTGGGTTTGGGGTAGGGTGTTTGTGTGAGGGGGTTGGATGTGGTGAATGGGATGGTGGTATTCATTGGGTTTTGTATGGGGTTGTGGGTGGGTGTGGGGTTTATATTTTAATATTTCTGTCCTTTTTTATATATATGTTACGTTACGTTTATATTTTATTTTGTAAGTATCTCAAAGTATCCATTGGCCCCAAGAGAGGTCCTGAGGTCTTAGGTGCCTGAGTTCACAAAAATGACTTAAGGTTCCTCCGTGCATAAGAAAGCCAAGCTCCCCCTCAGCTTTAGTGTCATAACAGATAGGGCCTGAATCTCGTCACTGAAGACCTTTGGGGTCCCAGGTACTTCTTCACAAAAGGAAATAATCATCTGATGAGGAGCCCTTTCATGGGGAGGCCAAAGGAAGAGAAATCTCCAAACTCATGTGCATTGACTTCTGAGATGGAGGTTGAAAGATCCCAAATATTGGATTTTGATTCAGAGCTTGTTCCAAGAGAATCCACTCTGGAGCCTTTTGAGTGCATTGGAACTGGGGCTATCTCAAAAGATCCCCATGTGGCATCTTTCCTCCTGCTTTCTCCTTGAAAACTTAGGTGGTGAGCCCCAGTGCCACAGAGTTATGTCAGATCTTATGTCAGAACTTTGCAGAGGTTCTATTTTGTCCCCTCTCTTGTTCAACATGTACATGCAGAGGTTGTCAGAGGGTTTGGTGTGCGGTGTCATCAATATGCTGATGACACCCAACTTTACCCCTCTTTTTCAGCTGACTCAGATCCTGCAGTCTCGGTGCGTACCCAGCGTTTGATGGCTGTAGGGGACTTGATGAGGGCGAGCTATCTGAAACTGAATCCTGAGGTAATGCTGGAGGGTAGGGCCGATGGGGTAGTGGCCCCCCGTCATTGACAGGATCTGCCCCCACTGGTTCCTCAGGTTCGGAGTCTGGGGGTGCCCCTTGACTCGCAGCTCTCCCTGGATGTCCAGGTGATGGCTGTGGCGAAGGGAGCATTTCGCCAATTACACCTGGTGCAACAACTTTGGCCGTATGTCTCAGATTCTGGCCTGGCCACCATCATTCATGTTTTCATCACTTCAAGACTGGACTACTGCAATGTGCTTTACGTGGGGTTACCCTTGGTGACTGTTTGGAAGCTGCAGCTGCTGCAGAACGCAGCGGTCTGTCTCCTCACGGGGACGGGTTGCTGCGAGCACATTACACCAATACTTCGGTCTCTGCACTGCCTATAGTCTTCTGAGTCCAATTCCAAGTGTTGGTTTTGACATATAAAGCCCTTTATGCCAGGACCCTGCATATCTGGGGGATTGTCTCGCCCCCCATGTCCTGGACCGGCCCCTGCTTGGAGTCCCCCGTGTATCTCAAGTGATGATGATGATGAGGATGTTCTCGGTGGCCGCACTGCGGATGTGGAACTCCCTCCCAACGGAGGCCCACCTGGCCCCAGCCCTCCGTCTTTCCATAGACAATGTAAGATCTGACTCTTCTGCCAGGTTTTCAGCGAGAAAGACTGGTGGGGGTTGAGGGGTCTGGTGTGTGTGGGAGTATTTTTCTTTACTGTGGGATATTTTAGTGATTTGATTTTTATTATGTTTGTTTTTGTGTTTTTATGTGTTTTTAAATATGTTGTGAGCAGCCCTGAGCTGCAGTAGCAGGAGGGGATGGCCTATAAAATTGAGGAATAAATAAATAAATACCATGAGTCCTAGGAGAATGTCTGTGCAGACAGGTGTCGATAACCAGACACATCAGGCCACTCTGACCCCAGTGCGTTGTGACCGGTGCTGTTTGCCAGTTAATCCTTGGAAAGGTTCTCTGCTATGTTGGAGAATAACATTTGTTGTCTTCTAAAGTTGTATGCACATCTATAGTGCTAGGCATCTGCCATGTTGAAGCCTCTGTGGTTTTTTGTTGGACCCCTGTCTATCATATCTGCCTATTGTCTTTTACATTCAAAGTGTAGGCTCTTTGGGAAAGAAGACTTTTTAGGTATGATTACACAATGCATCTTGAAGTGGAACCTTCCTTCATGCTTCTTATTATTTATTAAATATTTAGCATCAGCAGTGTACCTGTCCTGAACAAACATTGAGGGATGGGTACCTGCTGTGGAACTCCCTCCCGTTGAAGATCCGCTTGTCTGCCTACCTCCCCTCTTTTCACAGACAATGTAAGACCTGGCTGTTCCGCCAGGTCTTTCCCGAGGGAGATGGGGGTGGGTGAGTTGGGTTAGGGTGAGGTGATGGTGGTTATGATGATGTGAGCAGCCCCAAGCTGCAATAGCAGGAGGGGACGGGGTATAAATCTATTAAATAAATAAATAAATAAATATTATATTGATTTTTTAAAATTGTAATTATTATTGTTTATTTTAATGTCTTAAAATGTTTTTTAAATATTGTGACCTGCCCCGAGATGCCTGAGGCAGGAGGGGGCGACATATAAATTTTAAGATAAATAAGCTAAAATAAAGAGGCTCTTTAGGGAGATTTTGATAGCTACAAAATGTAATTACTACCCAGAAATGTGCTTTCCAATGTAATATGACATTTCTACAGATAAGCCGTAGTTAAAATTTAACTGGTTGCTGAACATTTAACTGTGATTGCTGACCGGCTCAATGATAGTCCTCAAACCAGAGAGAAGAACTTGCCAGTGTAGTGCTTGTTGAAAAGAGGAGAAGAGTCATGGTGTCAGAATTAATGTTTTGTTAAATTGCTGTGAACATCCCGTATTTCCACAATGGAGTTGCTTCCCAATCCCTTAATTTCCTATCCCAGTTAGATTCCCTTTGGCTTTCTCTCTTGTCAGTGCAGGGAACTGGGGACTGCATTACACAGAAGATGACTGACTGCCAGAAGCAAATTTTTGGAACTGGGAAGAAATTATTTGACAGATTTAGTCTCATCATTAAATAACTTTCATATTTTGCCCTTTTGAGGACATTTCAGTCGCTGATGCCTTAAAGAATTGCAAACTCTGCACTAGGAAGTTTGACAAGGCAATGCAGAGGCACTTCAGAAGAAAGTAATCCATGTCCTGATGCTGTGCCAGGGTGCTGTGCGCTGCAGCTCTTTATACTAGCTGTGTTAATTAACTTTTAATGCAATTTAATCTTGCATCATTGAACTCTCTGGGTCATAGGAACCCTCACATGATACAAATTATTATTTATTACACCAGCAATAAACTGTCCCAACCACCTGGAGAATGAGGATGTTGCACTCTTGCTCATGAAGAGCTTTCTTTTGCAGTAACACAATTCCTTGCACTCTGATTATACTATTTAATTTGCATAATCAATTAGCTATTTTTCATGTTTATAATATATGCTTCTCTGTACTCTGATTAGCAGACAGTATTAGCCAGTGCACAATTATGTACATAATTACTGTATCACTTGGATATGGTTATTCCTCACACGGTAAATATGCAAATCTTATCCTAGCTGGTACAATCTTTGTGTTTGGATTGGCTTTTCTACTTTTACGTTTTAAGCTATTCAATGGCAGTACTGATGTTCCCTCAGCCTCTTCATCCCTTCAGGTGACTCAAATATAATATTACATAAAATAAAATAGTTTGTCTTCAGTTTTCTGGTAGAAGCTTGCGTTAGAGGTTCTACATCTAAATCCCTTTAAACCTAGTGGCATTTTAATGCCCAATGCTGTAGGTTTCCTTTTGAAAAGCCAAGTCAGTTTAGTACCAGCCCAGATAACAGGATCAAGCTTCCTTTCATCTACTAGAATTAAAATGGAAAAAAGTGTTACCTGTCTTTAGTACAAATATCCAAAGAGTTTATACAAATGAGTATATGTATTTCCATGGCCAGTTGGTCGTGGAGCTGACCATGTGTCTGCAAATCCTTGATTTGCTGCCTCTGTGGATGGTTGAAAAATCTTTCTGCTGTCTGCAAGTAAACAATTTTGTGTGTTTTCCTTGATAATGATTGCTTGGGTAGAATTTTCACTTCTAAAGCATCTAAGTTGCACAGAAACTATACAGATGTTACGTTTCACAATTTAAATTGACATTTGCACTGCAGCTCCATAGCAGTAAGTGGAGGATTGTAGAAATCCTAGAACAAGTCAATTTGTAGGGCACATGGAGGAGAGTGAGGTGTTAAGAAAATAGCCAACATGGGGTTGTCGAGAACAAATCATGCCAGATCAAGCTTCTCTCTTCCTTGAATAAAGTGACAGGACTGTGGGCAATGAAGAAGCAATTTGCGCAATATAATTTGCCTTTAGCAAGACATTTGCATATTTCCACATGACATACCCATAGGCAAGTTAGGGAAATATAGACTTGGTGGTGCCTACTATTAGGCAGGTTCACAACTGGTTGAACAATAAGTGAATAGTTAATTACCAGAGAGTGGTTAATTAATGGTTCATTGTCAGATTGGGTACAGGTAAGAAGTGGGGGTTCACCAAGGGTCTTTCCTGAGTCAACACTGAAGGAATGGATAATATTCTTGGCAAACTTGCTGATGAGACAAAGCTGGGAGAAATTGCAAATGCTGTGGCAAAACTGTGACTTGGAAACCATGTGCGGCTCTCAGCCAGAGTTGATCTGAGGCCCTATGCTGCCTTAATGGTCCTGTGTCCTTAATGGTCCAGCTCTACCAACTAATCATGAAGCAGAAGAGGTTTATGCACATGCATGCTTGTTTGCACACGTGTGTCTTGTATCTCAGCCATATGAAGATTTTGGTACTCATTTCTTGGGGTTGGGGTTGGCTACCCCTGTTGTAGAGCATCATCATCATCTTTAATTTCTATCCCGCTCTCTTCCGCCCAAAGGCGGCTCACAACAAATACAATAATGGGGTTATATCCCACGCAGGGGAACCCAACAGTCACTTGTACATAAATTCAGTAACGCTATGGTCTATATCCACACAGGAGACCCCACGTTACAATAATACAAAATCCACATCCCCTCAAAAATAATTAAGCACAGCTTACCCCTCCACTTATCCTCTACCATTCCAATCCCAACAATCCCCTCCAATCCATGATAGGGGCATTCTACAATACAACCTCCTATCTCCTGCTGCCACCAGGGGATATCCTCACAGTCAACCCCCCTCTCACAGTGGAGAGTGGGAGGCCTTCTCACAGTCTATAACAACAAGCAATTCACAACAGTCAATTCAACTAACCAGACCCTCCTCCCTAACCTCCCGGCCCAACCGAAGGGCACGCCCCTTTGATTGTGCCCCTTCGAGCCGTGTCCCCAACACATGCCTCCGGCACGGCCTCCGGCCGCCCCCGATGTTATAAAGCCTCCCAAAGCCCCCCCCCCGCAAGGGTGTGGCGGGGAGGACAAGCTGCACCATGTCCATTTGCCGGCCAAACGGCAGTGCCCCGCCCACAGTACCAGGGATGGTCCCCATCGCTCCCTGGGATGGTCTCCACGTAGGTGAGCTTAACCTAAATTTTTGGATATGTCACAATAAATTGGTTGGCCCAACACTGGCCCGTACATCTGTCATGCCCCCTAACCCAAAGGAGGTTCTCGTTCTGCTCCCCTCCAGCATTTAAATTTCTTGTCCAAAGTTCAGATGGGAGCTTCCTGGGGGTTGGGGGAATCTCCTTTGCAGTGATGTCAGTAGGAGCTTTCCAGGATTCTGGAGGCAGATGGCAGTCTCTTCCACATATTCAATAAAGATGGATTAATAGATCACTGTTAGTGAAGTCTGGTGTCAAGACCTTTATCAAATGCACCTTAGAATAATGTTTGTCGGTCTGGGACTCTCAATTCATAATTGGCTGACCAGTCAAAGGTGAAAGGTTCATGAACAGAATGCCACTGGTTTTACATCTCTGGCTTTCTGGCTGGTGACTTAACCATTAAGGAATACAAACTAGTTCCAGATCCCCCCCCCCCCCCCCCAAAGTTGAGAATCACTGTTATGCATCCGGTTGGTTTTGCGGGCCAGAGTGACCAATTTAATGAGACACAGTATGTCCGATTTGTGATTGATTAATGCAAAATAGACTTAAAATCATACAATGCAATGATACTTCACAGAACCCACAGAGTCCGTTTCTCACCCTGTAGGCTCTGTTCAGGAGAAGCACTGTCAGGTCTGTCAACAGATGGCCACTCCATTTGGCAGGTCCTGCTGAATCGGGATGGAATGAAGCACGAGGCTGTCTGAGTCTTCTCTTTTCATACCCTTTGTTTACGTAACTTAATGATTTCCAACTAACAATGGTTATTCCAGGTGTTTTCCGTCAATTTTCTGACGTTACCTGGGTTCTCATACATGTTTAAGCCATTAAAATTATTGACAGTACTATTGATAATACAAACCATCTTGTTATATAAGCTAAATTGAAATATTAGTGGATGCCATAATGGTTTTGGCATGACATGATGCAAAATATCCTCTCATGATAGGCAAAAAGCCATGTTTTACAATGGTTGTCCTGGTTGTAAATGCCAAACTCTTTTTGGAGATGCGGGTGTTTTTCCCTGGTAATTTCCATTTTCTCACAGGACATTTTTGCAGTAGCTTGCTTCTGTCAAGGTCTATTGCTCTACTTTTAGCAGAGTTTATTTTTTTGCTATGACCAATACCTATAAGGCCTGCAAACTTTGGTTCAGCCATAGCAACGGCTCTGGTCAAATCTCCAGTGTAGGCCTGGGCCAACAACCACTGCTTGAAAATGCACAGCATCATTTAGTATTAAAATTGGACTTTGGTTCTAAAGTTGGAGAATAAGGTACATTTTGTAGTATACTGACTTGAGGTGAAAGCTGAAGGTGCTTTGTGCTTTAGAAGTTTAACCTGTGTCTTGCTTTTCCCATTCATAAAACTGCAGTACAGAATACCCCCGAGATAGGTAGTGATAGATAATTTCCAAAACTGCATTGGGATCTGGGTGAATGGGGGTAACACAAACATCATGTATTATTATTTTTATTATGAGATGTTTGCTAGATCAACATGATAAATCTTAATTTACTGAAACCAGGTTCTACCTATGTCAGTACACAACTGACAGGGTCTGTTCTACCTATACGCTGCCCTTCCTACAGAGGCTCAGGGCGGCTTACCATCCATAAAACAATAAAATCCATACAATAAAAACTCCCACCCTCCCCTCAAAACATCCACCCTTCCCCACGACCCTACCCAAAAAACAACCAACCCCTATCTCCGCCCGCTAAATGCTTTTTCAGATAAAAAAATGTTATACACAGCCACCGTAAGATGCTTGGGCTCAGGCTCAAGCAAACCTCCTGTGGAAGGGTGTTCTTTATTAACTCTTAAAGAATCGTTATTTCTTTAGGGACGCTTTGCTGTATTTATAAATGGCATTATCAGATACTGATCCACTTTCAGCATGTATTCTTAGGTTTAAGTAGGTACTTTATAAGTCTAGATGTCTTGAAATGTGACCATCCTATTTTAAGGGAATTCTGGCACTGGGTAAGGTTGTCAGATAGATAGTCCTGCAAATGGAACACTCTTGTGTAGCCACAGAAGAAGTAAATCTGCTTGCCCCTTCCTCTACAGAGCCTGATAAAACAACACCCTTTGTGATGAGATCTAAGGGTCAGTAAAAGGTGAACATTATGAAGCTGGGTTCCACATCTGAAAGTCTGAAACACTTTGCCTCTAGGCCCCATGCAGCTTAAGCCAGGGTGCTGCTCTGCAGGAAGCCAGTTTCACGTTTCAAAATGTTTACAGTAAAGGGTTTTGATAGTCTGAGGGGGTTATGTTTACTATTCCCCAATACATTTGAGCACTCTGAATTTAGGAACTCGTGTATGCTGTTGCAAAGCTTCTCTTGTGATTGTAATGCATATTTATGAAGCATGTAAATGATGATTTCACTTACAAGCAGTGTATATGGTACGTAATTATGCATAAGCATTTTATCACTCCCGAGTTTTGTTGCTTGATTTACATATAGATATATTTAAGATGTGACTTGTGAAATGACAATGACTGTGATTTATTTATTTTTTAAAGAAAGCACTTTTTATTTAATAACCCGCTAATCTGATTTGAAACTCAATCAGAGAAAAGAATGAATTGCTTGATAGACAATCGGTGTGTGCCATTGACTGCAGTACACAGCTGACAGGGTCTGTAAATGCTGATCCAGTCTCTCTCTAGTTCATTTGAAAGTCAAGTTGTGTTGTAATAAATGGGTCATTAATATAATGGAAAATAAATCTTTAGTTATGACTGTCTTTATCGTAATGAAAACTGGAGAAACAGTTTAGAGAAAACTCAAAATGACATGGGAAGAGAATAATTTGCAAGTTTGATGTAGGCGCAGAATACGAGATTGCCAGCCTCTGTTTTTGGGAAGTGTTCTGATTAATGTTGTTACTCCTTTGCATGTATAGCGTACATATCAGCTGCAGATATTAGGACTTTACAGAAGTGTTCAAGTATCACTCTTGTGTTAGAACGAAAGAAGCATATGCACACACAGTGAATGACATGTACAAGGTCACAAAGGAAACCAGTTGCAAAGCCATGACATCTTCTGTCATCCAGCTCCCTTTTCTAGCAAGCTTGTTCTCTTCTGTTCAAGTCTTCTAGGAATTGTTTTTAAGATATAGAAGGGCTTCTCAAACTTTAGTTTTTGTATAGATTGAGAAATCTTCTTTGGTGCTCGAGTTTGGGTCAGTGCTTCCTCCATAGCTGACTCCCTCAAGTTTTTACAGAATAAGTACTTACGCTTTCTCCCGGGGGCACCAATGGCGATCTCACCAGCAGTATTAAGATTGGAAACAGGAATGAAATCAATTGGCTCACAGATTCTGATCTTATTACTTGTTTTTTGGCTGAGGATCTTCCACTCCCCTTCACAGCCCCTGCTGAAACTTTGTCTTACTGAAAAGATGGAGGCTACGTGGTGCAATAGAGACCCCTGGTGGCATGGGATAGATGGCAAAATGAGATGATTGGGTTTCTCCCCTGATTTTTTAATGACTTTTTCCAGCTAAAGAGGCCAAAAGTTTAATAAGACACAGAATTAATGACATTGAGATTCAGTTGTCTAGGTCCCAGGCCGTGGTATCAAGAATTTCGCCATGGTATAAATATTGGGTGCCTGTGCCAGGGCGGCTCAGTTATCTTTCTATACTGACCAACCCAGCGCACAATAAGGCCTTTATGGCCCTTAGATTTTCATTAGCAGCTATTAGCCAGACAGGATCAGGGAACATGACAGGAGCTGGGGGAAAACAACAGGGAATGGATCCCCCATTGTGACCTGTTGGGTGCTTCTCCCAAGCCACTGTGATTAGCTACTGTCCGAGACAGGATGCTGGACTAGATGGACCATTGGTCTGACTCAGTATGGCACTTCTTATGTTCTTATGAAATATTTCAGGGAGGATATAGGTGTGTGGAATATTCTGGGCATCTGTGTGGGGCGGGGGGCAGGTGGAGGATTTAACTCATTACCTATTATCCCATCCTCTTTCTATCCAGCCGCGAGCAGTTTTATCTAGGGCCGTAAAAATGAATTTTAGTAGGCCCAGCCTTTGGTTGCCAGTATCCTTGCTTGCTGATAAGAGTCTGTGACTATGGGAGCCCAGGCTTCCAAGTCTATTGAAAGCAATGATTGATCCTCTTCTTTTGATTATAGTTTTGATTAGAATTATCAGTGGGTTTGTAATACTGATAATGTCCCTATTTGAATGTGTATAATTGATTTGTATGTTGTTGAGGCTTACAGCTCTAACAACATTTTTATATTTCTTTTTAATGTGTTGTTTTTATGTGCGCATTGACAAGGCTAATAGCCAGTGCAATAAACTTTACTTACTACTGCACCCAAAGAGCATCCAGCCCAACTGAGGATGTATCCTCCACTCACTGAAGTCAATGGATTGAGAAACTCATTCTGTCCTATATGTTTCCTTTCATTGACTAGAAAAGCTGGTGAAATTAAAACTCTTTTTCAGAGCATTGTGTTTTGTAGAATGAGAACTGTGTTTTTCTTTGTGTTTTTGCTTTTAAGTAATAGTAAGTCTCTGTTTTTCCTTTTCCATACCATAATCTTGATTTTCTTGCAGGACTTTGATCTACCTATCTTATTTTTGAAAAGCTTTGTTCTTCTTTGAGTGGCTCCATGATTCTCACTTACAGGATCACGTTCTACCTTTAGGGGTCTCTGGGAAGAGCATGTCTCCTTCTCTGTAGTTTGTAGAAGCTTTCAGAGAAGAATTTATGGAAGCTGTGGCTCCAGCCCCTACCCTCTTTCTCCGCTATCTCTTGTGAGAGCTGGGGATATAAAGAAGGGAGGGAGCCTCTCCACCTCAGTTCCTTTCAATGGCTGCTGGCAAACTCAGGAACAGCTTGCAAGTACTCTCTCTCTTTCTTTTCTTCCTTTCCTCACATTGAAATAGTGTCAGTGTGCTAGATAGCTTTGCTTCTCTTCCTAAAAAAAAGAAAAAGAAAAACCATTACATAGATAATCTTGGCATTTTAATTACATGTGGGGGATTCCTGCCACAGAGACTCCTCCAGCACAAATGCAGAATTCAAAAGGCTCATCAGATGGTCAGTGGTAGTGTCATTTTCTGATCAACACGATGAGTGCCTTGGAGAGGCACATGTGAAGAAAGGCTGTAAGGCTTGCGAGTCTGTCTCCACTAGAGCATTAAAAGACAGAAGGATGCGGCTTTGGCGAGCCCTGCAAACAGAGGATGAAGGTCCATTAAAACCTCATGAAAGCTCCCGCACCCCAATCCCAACACTCAAAATAAAAAAGGCTAAGGCTAAGCCCATGGAGGACGTTGGCCAGCAGATGCACAGCCTAGCATTGCAGAACCACATGTGGAGCACTGAGATTCAACAACTAGGGCTGAAACTTGATTCTCGGTTTCTCAGTGTGAATTGCAATTCTCATCTCATTCTTGCAAATAGGAGCAAGACTAGTATCACCTGGATTCTTGCCAAGAAAAATGAAAATCTCAAAAAACAGAATACCCAGAATACTCCCCTTCCATCTGGAAATGGAGGAGTACTGTAGTTGATTTGCATATGTTTACCCATGTGTTTAGCTTGTTGGAAACCGATGGGAGGAGGGAGCTGAAGGGAAGAGGTGGACCCAGCACAGGTTTTCAGCATTCTGTTGGGTGCTTAGACTCCTGCTGGCCAATAAATGCTCAAGATCTGCCCCCTCTACCCTGCTCTCCCCCTTCCCATCTGGAAAGGACTTCCAGATGTGAGGGGTGGAAGCTGAAGGGAAGAGGCGGGTTCAGCACAGCTTTTCAGCATTTTATTATCTGCTGATTCCTGCTAGCCAATAGAATGCTAAGATATCTGATGAGTCTGCCCCCTCCTTCCTACTCTGCTCCTTCCCATTCCTGGAAATTTGCCATCGGAAAGCTTTCCCCACCAAGAAAGCTGCCAGCCCCAGACAAAGTAAGAAAGTTGGGGAGGAAGCAGTCTGTCTTCCTCCTCCCTCCCCCTAAATTTCTCCAGCTTGGCAGGGCAGCTGGATGAGGGGGGGTGGAGAGGGGAGCGAGAAATCTTAGGAGAATCTGAATCATGGTCAAGATGTCTGTGAGATCATGACCCTGATTCTCGATTCTCACAAGATTTTTTTGCAAGAATAAAACCTATTCTCGTCTCAGCCCCGACAAGAGTCCATAAGAGATGAGCCCCCCCACGAAGTTATTTTAGCAGGGGAGGAATCTCCAATAACAGATACAGTTTCGGAGGCTAATACTGATAAACCAGCCCCTGTGACGAAAAAGAAAAGGGCAAAGAAACTAAAATTTCCATCGGTTTATTCACACTCCTCAGAGGAGGAACAGGTACCGAGCAAAAGCCCATCTCCCATGTGGGAGACAGAGCCTGAAAGGCACCATGCAGAGCCTCCATCTTACAGCCAGGTGGAGCTGTTAGAAGAGCCATGGTACTGAAACGAGCACACTCAGCACCGGGAGCCATCGATGTCACAGGACTACCTATGCTATAGTGATCATCCTGCCCTGTATCATTCTCCACGGCACAAAGAACAGCCTGTACTGCCCAGATACTCACACCACCGGGAACACCCGCACACCTCGTTGAGCCATGTCACCAATAGCAGCCTGTCCCTTATGACAAATCCCGGCACCAGGGCTGTTGAGAGCACCCTCATTTCTCACCACCAGATAGCTCGGCACTGACACTTCCCAGATAACCTTGAATACCAAGAGACATTCACGGCATAACGAGCGCCAGTTTGAGAACTGCCACTATGACATGTTATGATTCCAACTGGGAGACAGAATTCCTCTACAGAAAAGAAGATCATGAAAGGGGAGACTATTGTTACTGTGGGAGTAGAGACCCATCGTGATGCAGCTTTTGTGATTCCCCTCCCAGAAGAAGACAAAGAGATCGTTCTCCCAGTAGGGACTATGAACGTCACCTGGATATGGGATCCTGGGAGCCCAGACCTAGATCCTACACAAGGGAAAGATCCCCATAAATTTCTAGACAAAAATCAGCCAAAACAGCTACAGCTGCACACTAAAACTGTACCCACAAAGACTTTGGCCACAGAACTGACTCCACCACTAATACCGATCTCCTGGTCCTTTCTCACCACCTGTGGCACTGGCCGCACTGACACAGGGGATCCCACAGCAGCTACATATACAACCACCCTTGGCTCCAGGGGCTGACTCTCACAAGATCCTAGTTGGACAGTAGCTTAAACAAGCTCAGAAGCAGCATTATGGGCAACTCCCCAGAAGCTTTCTCAGAAGAATGGAGACTCAAGCAAAGACAACTCATCTAACTCATTGCCGTTACCGGAATCCGATTAGATGCCCCCCCCCCCCCCCCCCGAAATATAGTTTCAGACCCATCAGCCATGCTAGCCACCAAAGGTGTCAAAACTTTCCAAGCCATGCTAAAAAGAATGAGAGCAGCTATGCCCTAAATACCCATTAAAAATAATGAAGATGTCATCCAGACCAGTCTTTGGGATTCTGGGTGGAAGTGAAGGAGGACCTATAGTGTTCCCAAATTTTGAAGAGCTCATGGAACCATCCAAAATAATTTTGGAGAATCTTTCATCCTCCCTGTCTAATTACAAACTGGCTGATGTTCTGTACACCATCTCCCCAAAAAGAGGGATCTAGGTTTTACCATCACCGCCCACCTAATTCTATGGTGGTAGCAGCAGTGACAAGCAGAGAAAGATCAGGGACCTTACAGATATCTCCAGCTGATAGATAAGGAAGGTGCCTAGATGTTCTAGGTAGAAAGGCCTTTTCCTCCACCATGCTAGCTAAGAACATAAAACTTTGTCAGCCATGTGCAGCTATCAGCATGGGCGCGATCAACATCCGCAAATGATTCTGCAGAGTGACTCCTGCTCCAGAAAGAAGGCTCCCAAGTAGCCCTATTTAAGCTCACAGTGACCATGCACATAGCCAGCTGTGTCATCCATGATGTTTCCTCAGCAGTCACAATAAGTAGGCATGTGTGGCTATTCTCCACAGCAATGATCTCTGAAAACGAAGTCCACAGCGAGGACCTCCCTTTTGATGGGGAGGGACTTTTCACAAAACCAACCAATGACAGGGTCACGAAAATAAAAGAAATATGTCAAACTGCAAGGTCACAACGGGTTATCTGGACAACCAAGAGGCGCTACTCTATGTCCTCTTCCTCCTCTCCCCTATTACTGTCAGTAGAGACCCTACTAACATAGGTTTGTACCCCACCAGCAACATCATCAAACCTTCACAAACCCCATAAGAAGTATTTCAAGCCCAAACCAAAATCTAAGCAACCTTCAGAGCTCCAAAAGTAGGGCAAAACTTTATTTCCATATTTAGGCAACTGGCTCTTATCCACAGAGACACATGAAGATGTGTGCGCACATATCAAAACCACCGTACAACCTTTACAGAAACTTGGCCTCATGGTCAACCTAGAAATGTCAAACATTCACCCAGTGAGAATACAACCATTCATAGAGGCTGTAAGACACTATAGTGGAATGCGTCTTCCTCTCGAAAGAGGTTCAACATCATCAGACACATGATATAACACATCTACATGTCACCAAGCCAGAGTGCCAAGTATTTCCTCAGACTGTTGGGTCTCCTTAGATCAGCGACAATAGGCACCCCATATGCAAAATTCCGCATGAGAGCACTGCAGTATTGGCTGATGGATGGTGGATGATGCACCTCCATTATGCCTTTCCCATGCACGTCCTTTCCACCCTTTCCCATGATTTCCTAGGTCTTATACAAGGTACGCAGGAACAAGGCCCGTCTCATTATGATAGCCTCAGACTGCCCATGGCAACAATGGTACCTGGTACCCCACTCTACGGAGTCTGGCAAAAAACTGGTGATCCCTTCCACTTCAGCATGATCTTATCTCCCAACAGGATAGCCACATCCTTCACCAAGACCCCACAACCCTCCAACTAATGGCTTGTTTTGTTGACCCATAGAAAACAATTAAAAATTCACGAACGAGACTGAACCAATTATACTAAATGCCAGGAAACCATTTACACAGAAAACGTAAGTGACCAAATGGAAAAGATTCTCAATCTAGTGCTCGCAGAACAAAATCAGCTACATTATCAGCCAGCTTCTCTAACATCCAGGGAAGATCTCTTTTCTCGCATGACATTGCGAGATCCTTCTGGTAAGGTCTAATTACTGCCCACCAGACTCTCCCATAAGTGGGAATCTCAGAGCCACTCGAAGAACACAGGTTACTTATACCAGTAATTCGGGTATAAGTAATTCTGTTCTTAGAAGGCTCCGTGGATTCTCACTACCCACCCGACCTTCCCCTCTAGCTACAGCCTAAATGACTTCCATAGCTGGAGTTGGAAGAAACTGAGGCGGAGAAGCTCCACTCCCACCCTTTACAACCCTCATCTCTTGTGAGATCTCACAGGAGGGGAGTGGCTGGTGCTGCAGCCTCCAGAAATTCTACTCTGGAAGATTCTACAAACTGCAGATGAGGAGACAAGCGCTTCCTTAAGATGCCTAAAGCCTGAACATGAGCCCATAAGTGAGACTCCATGGAGCCATCTTGAAGAACAGAGTTACTGATAAGTAACCTGTATTTTTATATTTTGTTTAACCCTTTAATGGTCAGGTTAAAGGTTCAGTTAGAATCTTGAAATAAAACTTTTACAACAAAAGCTAAACAAGAAAAATGTTTATATAAAATATCCATATGCCCTAGGTGGAAATATTGTCATATTATGTCCTGTCTGTACATACAGGAACTTGACAAGAGGTGTCGGTAGATTTAGAGAGATTCTAAGAGCTGTTGAAACAAGAACTACACAAAATCTGCGAATGGTAAGTTTTTGTTAACTACATTACTTGATAAAATTTAATTCTAATGGCGCATTACCCCTTAAATAACATACTACATCTATAGAAAATGTCTGCAGAAGCAAGATATCCGGCTGCAGTACAGTAGTCTACTCAAAAAGCTGCAACTCTGCAGCTGCCCAGTCAACTCTGGTACAAAATGTAAGGATAAATTATTTTACCAAAGATATTTGATCAGTAAATAGCTTTTCTGTTTGTCTTCCTATTCATATGGTTCCCTTTTATTTATTTATTTATTTTATTGTATCTATATGCCACCCCCTTATGCCAATGGCATCTCGGGGTGGCTTCCAACAAAAATAAAAACAGTCTTAACAATATAAAAACCACAGTAAAATCTAAAACGTCAAAATTATGTAACAATTTAAAACACTCCCCCCACAAAAATTTTAACCCCCCACTCTCCCCTCCCCGCCTCCGAAGGCCTGAGAGAACAGCCATGTCTTGCAGGCCTGACAGAAGGCCAACAGACTTCCGTGCTTCCTCTGGGATGGAATTCCACAACCATGGTCCAACCACCGAGAATGCCCTCCCCATTGTAGCCCCCCGCTTTACGCGGGGGACCTCTAGGAAGGCACCCCCGGTGGACCGAAGGGGCCATCCTGAGTCGTGGAGGGTGAGACGGTTCCTGAGATATCGAGGTCCAAGACCGTACAGGGCCTTATAGATCAAAACCAACACCTATAGAGTAAGTTACTGCTTACTCTAGTAGTTGTGGCAATCTGTTTTTGAAATTATGATCCATGTGTAATGAAGTACTAGTGTGTGTTTGGCTTTGCAGGAAAGTTTTTCATTTTGATAGTTCTACTGTACTGACAAGGGTATATTCCCAAGATTACGTAAGGGCATGAAGTTATAGGCATACCAGATCCAGAGTGTTTACTCCAGAGGAATTACTCTGAAGTAACTATATGAGCCTGTTTTTATGAGCAGAGGGAGAGGGGGCCAGATGAGTGGGGGCTGAAATAATTAGCAGTTGGTGAGACAGAGATTCTGTGTGTGAGAGAGATACAAAGGAAGTACAGAAGTTTGCTCGGACAAAAGATGACTGAATGGAGGAGGGTAAACCAGATAAATTTTATTTATTTTTTATTTATTAAAGGACTTAATATCCCGCCCCTCCTGCCACAGGCAGCTTGGGGCAGCTTACAACAACATAAAAACAATTATAAACCCATCACATTATAAAAACATACCACCTCCCCCCCATCCCTCTCCTCCCCCACACTCTACCCATCTCCCCGCCCGATGGAGCAGCCAAGTCTTACAGCTTTTTCGAAAGGAGGGAAGGTCTGGGGCCAGACACATATCCTCCGGAAGGGAGTTCCACAGCCTCGGTGCGGCCACCGAGAATGCCCTCCCCTACGTGGCCCCCTGGAAAACTCGGGGAACCACAAGAAGGGGATCCCCCCGATGACCGCAGGGGTCGGTCCAGTATCTGGGGGGTGAGGCGGTCCCGCAGATAGACAGGGCCCAGACCGTTTAGGGCTTTATAGGTTAAAACCAACACCTTGAATCGGGCTTGGAAGACTATCGGCAGCCAAAAGACGGAGCACTGGTGTAATGTGCTCCCGGCGGCCCAATCCCACCAAAAGACAGGCCGCCACATTCTGCACCAGTTGCAGCTTCCGGGCCATCACCATGGGTAGCCCCACGTAGAGTGCATTACCGTAGTCTAGTCTCGAGGTGATGAAAGCATGAATGATGGTGACCAAGTTGGAGTCTGAAGCGTACGGCCTAAGCCAACGTACCAGATGTAGTTGGCAAAAGGCACCCCTCGCCACAGCCTCCACCTGAGCATCCAGGCAGAGCTGCACATTGAGGAGTACTCCCAGACTCCGCACCTGGGGAACCAGTGGAGGATAGACTCCATCAGTGATGGGGGCCATTAACTCCCATCGCCTTACCCACCAGCATCACCTCTTTCTTGTTGGGATTCAGCCTCAGTCGATTAGTCCTCATCCAATCCCCCACAGCTGCCAGACACCGAGTAAGCACGGAGACTGTGGGGTCTGGGTCTGTTGAAAAAGAGAGGTATAGCTAGGTGTCATCAGCATATCGGTGGCACCGTACGCCAAACCTCCTGATCACCTCGCCGAGAGACTGCATGTATATGTTGAACAGGAGGGGGGAAACCACCGAACCCTGCGGGACACCACACGCGATGTCTCAGTATGATGAAAAACACTCACTGAGTACCACTCGCTGGGTTCTCCCAGTCAGGAATGAGCGGAACCATTCAAAAACAGTCCCGCCCACCCCTGCACAGTCTTGCAGGCGCACCACCAACATCTCGTGATCAACCGTATCAAAAGCAGCTGACAGATCTAATAGAACCAACAGGGTTGAACGACCCTGGTTTATCTCCTGGCACAGATCATCCACCAAGGCCGCAAGCGCAGTCTCCATGCCATAATCCGGACAAAAATCCCGACTGAGAGGGATCAAGAAAACCGACGCGATCAAGATGCCCCTGCAACTGCTGAGCCACCACCCGCTCAGTAACCTTCCCTAAAAAGGGACGGTTAGAGACAAGTCGATAGCTGGTAAGAGAGTCAACATCAAGCAATAGTTTCTTGAGCAGAGACCACACCACCGCCTCCTTGAGAGAGCCCGGCACTCTGCCCTCCCAAAGGGAGGCATTGACCACCCTCGCCAGCAACGGCTCCATTGTCTCCTTGCAAGATTTAATTAGCCAGGACGGACACGGATCTAATTCACATGAGGTGGCCCTAACAGCCCCAAGGGTCCCGACCGCATCAGCAGGTGTCACTGACTGAAATTGATCCCCTAAAATGGGACAAGGCGTGACTTCCATAACCTCAGGTTCCCCATGTGTAATAAGTGCAGTGTCAAAATCACGGTTAATACGAGTGATTTTATCCACAAAATAATTCATACACCTATCACAGCATGCTGTAGATGACTCCAATCCAGGGTGGAGGGAGGCCGGACTGACCAGCCCCCGCACCACCCGGAAAAGCTCCACTGGGCGAGATTTTGCAGATGCCATGAGAGCAGCGAAAAAAGCTTTTTTCGGTGCCCTTATCGCCTCGGCATATGCTCGTAAACTGGCTTTATGCCGCAATCTGTCAGCTTCAGTACGATAACGACACCACCATTGCTCCAACCGCTGCCCTTCTCGCTTCAGAATTCGCAGCTCCTCTGAAAACTACGGAGTCTTGCGGTGCTGTTGCCTGGGCAGCGGATGTCTAGGAGCTGTCCAATCAGTGGCCTCTGTCAGCAGAGTGTTCCAAAGTGCAACGAGGTCATCGATGAGAGGGTACCTCCCCGAGAGCCAACCGGAACCGTTCCGGTTCCATTAGCCTCTGAGGACGAACCGTTCGAATTGGCTCTACACCCTTCCAGAGGCAGACATGTGCTAAAAGAGAGGTCTGTAGGAGATAATGATTCGACCATGACAAGGGCACTGCTGATATCTCCCCCAATAACAGACCCCCCGCCTCAAGGCTGGTGCAAAACATGAGATTGAGAGTATGTTCCCCCTGATGTGTCCCCTGATGTTCCCATGGTGGCCATGAACTTATGCTCTGCCCCCCTGAGGTCGGCTTCAGCGTGGATGTTGAAGTCCCCCCAGACTAATGCCTTTGGGGACCACAGCACCACCTCTGCCACCATCTCTGCCAAAGCATGTAGAGAGGCTGTCATACTGGTAGGTGCATGGTATACGAGCAGCACCCCCATACTGTCTCCGCCAAACCGAACACAAGATGCAGAGCCTCAATCCCTACCATGGCTAAACCGCCCCTTCCCGTCTCTCCAACCGTGTCTGATGCTGCACGGAATACCCGGCCAGAATAAGGTCTGCCAAGATAGGCCCCGTCTCAAGGTCCAGCCAGGTTTCTGTAATGCCTACAAGATCAGTGGCACAATCCAAGTCTAATTTCTGGATAATTGTTGCTTTATTAGCCACCGATCCTGCATTCAACAGCGAAGGGTCGGGGGTCCTCTGATCTTGATTCCCCTGTCCAGCCGTTAATGGGTGAGTGAGCGGGACCTGCAACAGGCACCTGTCCCGCTTCACTGGTCTTATACCACCCCATTGGGACCCATATCTCCGCCATCCCATCACGACCCCAGTGGTTGCAGCCCCTCCCCCCTGGCATGGCCCCCTGGCCGTTCCGCCCTGGCAGCAGCGGAGATCACCACCCCACACCCTCATATCCACTACCCTCCTCTGCCACAGAGGGGCAAGCCCCCCTTCCCCAAGGACTGCACCCCTCCCTCACACCAAGGGGGTCAGTCCTCCCCCCCCCAACCCAGTCCCCCTCCTCCCCCCATGTAAAACAAACATTCCATCCCAACTACCCCCACATCCCAATCCCAAAATACAAATACCCCCGCCCTAGCCACATAAACGTACACACAAGCACGTCCCATTGGAGTCTTCCTCCTCATTCTGACATAACTTTTTTCTTTTTAAAAAAAGCAATTAATGCCCCTCCCACTTAGTTCCTGTGCCTGTGTGACCATAGACATGGCCAGAGTGTGTTGGAAGGTAGTTACCTTCAAACAAATGCTTATGTGAACAAGCCCTAAATAACTAATTTCTTCTCAAATAAACCTGGCTTAGAAAAGAGAAGCCTTGGTGGAGGTTCCTATCCATATCACCATATAGTAAACTCTAAATAATAAAGTGTTCTATATCTTTCGTTAACATTTTAAGTAATAGAAGAGTTTTCATATATAACTTTTGGGGGGCTGGAGGAGATCGCAGTAATTTATGCATATTTTATTTATCACTGCTTATATCAAAAGTATTTCTTGGCACAGTCTCCCTGGAATGTTCACAATACAGAGCACCGTTGCTAGAACACCCTTTATTATAGCAGACCCTTGCTAAAACAAACTTAATGCACATCACCACCCCACGGAATTTTGATTATTCCTTTGCTATTACAAATCCTACAGTATATTGAAAAAAGGGCAGGGTGCCTGTTATAGCAAGGGAGGATGTACTGTGCCATTAAAAAGACGGTTATTCAGTAACACATTCAATTACATATTTTTAGTAACATATTCCCAAAAGCACATCTTCGATAAATTACGTTGGACACTTAAGGGAAACGGTAATAATGCAAAGATACACCATAAAATAGAAATCAAAGACTACTTTTGTTAGAGAAATGAAACAAATGAAAACCTCATTATAGGCTGCCACATCTGGCTCAACCCCTGACCGTCTGTTCCTGTGAAACACTGCCAGATCTGTGCAGAGCCAGACAGTGTCCCAGTTCTTTAGCATTCCATTGTCCCACACTTCTAAGATTCTAAAAGCCAAGAGTTTTCACTGCTGTCATCCAGGGTCATGTGGTGAAAATATGGGTTAACTTACGACATTCCTTTCTAAACTTAGAGAAGCATTTTTATTCACTCCATATGCAGTACCCAGAACCTCTAGGAGTGTATTTATATGTTTATTTAGTTATTTTATCAATTTATATCCCGCCCTTCCTGAAAACAGCTCGGGGCGGCTAACAATTTTAAAACATAAAAATACAATCATATAAAATGTAAAACAATCATAATAATATTAAAACAGGGCTAGGCACATGATAAAACAATAAAGGGTAGGAGGAGATTAAAAAAAACCTAAACCCCCCCTCCCCAAAGGCCTGGGCGAACAGCCAGGTTTTACAAACTCACCGGAATGTTAAATGGCTTGGGGCCAGGCGAACTTCCTCCGGAAGGGAGTTCCAAAGGCGCGGCCCGGCCACTGAGAATGCCGTCTCCATTGTGGCCCCCCGCTTAAAACGGGCGACCTCCAAGAAGGCACACCCCGCCAGACCAAAGGAGCCGCTCTGGGGCGCGGAGGGCAAGTTGGTCCCTGAAGTACCGTATCTGTTTGGGGGAAGGGGTGGAGGGCTTCTTATTTATTTTTATTTATTTATTATTTACATTTTAACCTCACCTCTCTCGAAAAGACTCAGGGCGACTTACAATATAAAAAAATATAAGATGCAATTAAATACATTTAAAACCCCCTTAAAACCCATGTCATCCCAACCAACCACCCCATCCTTTATCCCCATATACCATCCACCAATCCTCCTCACCAAACCCACCCAACCACATTCCTGCCCTGTATTCTTGTAGTGACTTATGAATTATTTCCATAATGAATGCATGTTAAAATCTTTGGAGGTGGATTTTATTGTCAATGTCAATGTAATGTCATTGACATTACATTGACATTGACATTGGATTTGATTGCTAACATTTTATTTGCAAGTTTTTTTAGATGCCACATCAGTGCTGCAGTTAAAATTCTATTTGATATGAAGAAAACAGAAATACATCTTTTTAAAAAATTTGAACTTATCTTTAAGCAATGAAAAAATCATATGTAAAAATTACCAAGAGGGAAAAAAAATATAAGTTTAAATTTCTGAAATGAGATGTACATCATGGCAGTATTTGCAGAGCCATTATATGTAAAAATTACTAGGGATGGGCGAACGCAGTTCAGAGTTTGGCCCGAACTCGGCCTGTTCAGATGACTGAACCAAACTCAATTCCGAACGTCAAAATGACCATACAGTTTGGCCAGTTCAGATCGCATTCGGGTGAGTTCGGGTGGCAAAAACATGTCACTGGAAGGCAAAAAGTGACAGGGAGGGGGAGTCAGCTGAGGAGCAGACTTCCAGGCACCAGGGGTGGAGAGACTTGGAGTAGCAGCCAGCCTGCCCAATCACCATCCCTTTTCGCCTCAGACCACTGGATTCGCTGTCTGCGATTGGCAACGGGCTAGGCTGCATTGAGCCAATGGGGCTTGCGGTGAGGCGAGCGCAGCAAGAAACAAAACTTATTGCCTCCCCCCTTCACAACACCTTCTGAGCTAGTCACTGTTCCTGACAGCAGGCGTTTCAGAAGGCTCCCTCTCCCAGCAGTTTTTGTTCTCAGTTCATTGCAATCCAACTCCTGTTTCACCCATCCAACCCATCTACCTCTATCTTATCATTTATTTAGCTTAGCTTAGATAGATTTAGGTGTTGTTTTTTGTTTTTACTCCTCCCTGTGTTCAATCTCCCTTCCTTCCTCCCGCCTCCATTGAACCCTTTCCCTCTCCCTGTATATATACATTCCATCCTTGATTCCCTTCTCATGTTTTTTATTCATTTAGAGTAGGATTATTAGATTGATTTAGGTTTCATTTCAGTTTTGTACCCCTCCTTGTGTTGTTTGTGATTCCCCCCCCCATCCCATATAGATAGATAGATAGATAGTAGACAGTTGTAGGAGTTAGCTTAGTGATAGAGATACAGCCTTTAGTGTTTGTAGGAGTAGGCCTTTGTACTTATTAGGTAGATAATCCATTTAGTTGATAGCATTTAGAATAGTTATAGCAGTTAGATTTAGTGTAGATAGATAGATATAATATTAGATTAAAAAAATAAATAAATAAAATAATTAAAAAAACAACCCCACAATATAAAAACATTATTTTGGAGGGAAAAATGGGGAAGGGAAGGAGACGCTGGTCTGCTGCCCATGAACAATGTTAGCTTTCATCCCTCCTATTTTAAGTTTTTAGGTTGTTAGCAAAATATTTTGTTCTGTAATATCTACTTGAGTAAAATAATTCTGTGCTGTGTTAAAACCAGAAGGGAGAAATCTTTTATCTTGAACACATAAAGGTCATGATCCTTAACATATACTAGCTTTACTACTATGACTAATCCTATTTGATTTTGATGGGACTTTTCATGAGAACGTTAAGCACATGCATAAGTATATGTGTCATATAGAGAGGATAATGTTCTGAACAAAATTGAATTTACTGTAACTAATATTTTTCTTAAAATAACTTAATTTTTGCAGACTTTTCTTCAGCATTACTAATGGATAATGTTTTCCTATTTTACAGACAATAGCAAGGCAGTTAGCTGAGATCTTATTACGAGGCATGTGTGAACAGAGTTACTGGAACCCAATGGATGACCCTCCTCACCAGTCTCCTCTTGATGATCCCCTCCGAAAAGGCGCAAACACTAAAAATTATGCACTCAGCAGAAGACCACGGGTGTACACTGGAGAGAAGTATGGGATAATTTTTTCTTATTATTATAATTTCTATAGTTATGGTGGTTGTGTATTCCATTTGAGTTTCTGAAGTTATATATATAAAGATACATATTTACATCCTCATAAAATGGGAAAGAAGCATTTCAGAAAGAGCAAAGCACAGTCATGACATTACTGTATGGAAAAATAGTGTGTATGGGGATCCTCTGTAATCAGCAGAAAGGCTGAAATTATGCTGCTGAACTCATGCTGGGACTGGAACTGAGTTGGCCAGCCCAACACTTACTAAAATGCTGCAAATTATGTGATCAATTCTGACTATTTATTTGTTTGTTTATATTTATACAGTATTTAGTATCCCACCCCCTCCTGTCAAAAGGCAGGTTGGGGCAGCGTACAAATAACAAAATATAAAATACATTATAAAATACATTATAAAATCAAGAAATAACCATAAAATACAATAATTGAGCAGAGCAAAAAATACCTCACCCAATCTCCATCCACTACCCATCTCTCCCATCAAAGGCCTGGAGGAACAGCCAGGTCTTACACTGTCTTCTGTAGGAGGCGAGGTCCGGGACCGCCGCCGGAAGGGAGTTCCAAATGGACCGCGAGTTCCAAATGGACCGCCGCCAGAAGGGAGTTCCACAGCCTCGGCCACTGAGAATGCCCTCCTCATGGTTGCCACCCGAGAAACTTGGGGGACCTTGAGGAGGGCGCCTTTGGCCGACCACAGGGGCTGATCAAGAATCCGGGGACTGAGGCAGTTCAAGGCCTAAACCGTGTAGGGCTTTATAGATGAGAACCAACACCTTGAGTTGGGCCTGGAAGACTATAGGCAGCCAGTGCAGTGAGCAGAGCACCTGTGTTATGTGCTCATGATGACCTGTCCCCGTAAGGAGACAGACCGCCTCATTCTGCACCAGCTGCAGTCTCTGGACCGTCACCAATGGTAGCCCCACATAGAGCACGTTACAATAGTCTAGTCTTGAGGTGATGAAGGCATGGATGATGGTGGCCAGGTGAGAGTCTGAGACATACAGCTGGAGCCACCGTACCAGATGAAATTGGCCAAACACAGTCCTCGCCACATCCACCACCTAGGCATCCAGACAGAGCTGTGAATCGGGGAGTACTCCCAGACTACGGACCTGTGGGACCAGAGAGGGTCAGACCCCATTGATGATGGGGACCACCAATCCCTCCGCCCCTTCCACCAGTATCACCTCCATCTTGTCAGGATTCAGTTTCAGACGGCTTGCCCTCATCCAGTCCCCCACAGCTACCAAATACCAGGTAAGCACTGAGACTACCGGAACTGAGTCAGCTGAAAACAAGAGGTATAGTTGGATGTCCACATATTGATGACATTGAACATCAAACCTTATCGTGACCTTGTCCAAAGGCTACATGTACACATTGAACATGACAGGGTACAGAATAGAACCCTGTGGAACTCCACACATGAGGCCCCCGGGGAGATGACGAGCAATCCCCCAGCACCACACATTGAGTCCTCTCAGGAAGGAACAGAACCATTAAAAAACATCCCGCTCACCCAGGCTGTCCTGCAAGCAAGTCACCGACATCTCATAATCAACCATGTCAAAAGCAGCTGAAAGACCTAACGAGATCAAAAGGGCCGACCAACCCCAGTCCAACTCATGGCGAAGGTCGTTAATTTTTTTTTATCCACAAGCGCAGTCTCAGTGTCACAACCTGGATGAGAACCGGACTGCAAGGGATCCAGGAAACGGATGTGGTCGAAATGACCCGGAAGCTGCTGAGCCACCACCCAGAGACCGGCCAATTAGCTGGCAAGAAAGTCAATGTCAAGCAATGGCTTCTTGAGCAGAGGCCATACCACAGCCTCCTTAAGGCATCCCAGCACTCTGCCCTCCCGTAGGGAGGCATTGACCAACTCCCAGCAACGGCCACTGTGTCTTCTGGCTGACCTTAACCAGCCAGGACAGGCATGGGTGAAGCTCACAGCAGGTAGCTCTAACTGCCCCAAGGACATCCCCTGCATGAGCGGGTGTCAACCACTGAAACTGTGATCCCATAAAACCGGACAAGACAGGGCATCTATATCCTCTGGTTCTCCTACTGTAGCAAGTGAGACGTCGAAGTCATGGTGAATATGAGCAATTTTATCTGCAAAATAATCAGCAAACAAGTCACAGTGAGCACCGTAAAATTTCGGTTCCAGGTGGAGGGAGGCCAGACTTACCAGCCCCCTCACCACCCAAAAAGCTCAGCCGGACGTGACTTTGCAGACTCTATGAGGTCAGCAAAGAACCCCTTCTTTGCTGTTCTCCCAGCCACTGCATACGCTTTTAAACTAGCTCTATGCCACAATCTGTCTGCTTCAGTATGAGAGCAGCACCACCATCGCTCCAACCACTGCCCTTCTTGCTTCAACTGCCGCAGGTTCTCTTTTGTACCACCGTGACCTGCACCGCTGATGCACAGGGAGCAGACGCCTAGGAGTCGCCCAGTTGATAGCCTCGGACAACAAGGTGTTCCAAAAAGCCACGAGGTCAAGTGAATGGCCATCAAGGTCGGAGGGTAATTCCCCAAGAGCATTTCGGAACCTCTCTGGTTCCATAAGTCTCCAGGGATGAACCAACATAACCGGTTCCACACCTTTCCGGGGGCAGACATACGCCAGGGGACAGGCCTGCAGGAGGTAATGATCTGTCCATGACAAGGGCTGCACTACTACATCCCCCACCAACGGAACCCCTGCCTTCAGGCCCGTGCAAAAAAACAGTCCAGGGTGTGCCTTCCATCATGTGTCAGGCCAGTAACCACCCGAGACAGTTTCATGGCGGCCATGAATTCATGCTCTGCCCCTCAAAGGCTGGCATCAGCATGAATGTTGACAATCCCCTAAGACCACCATCCTCGGGGACCACAAGACTACTCCGAACACTAGCTCCGCTAGAGAGTGCAAAAATGCTGCAGTACAGGCAGGTGCCCGGTATACTAGCAGCTTCCTTGGAGAGACAGAGTTTCTCCCGTAGTCTTTTGAAACACCAAAATTCCGATTTGTTCCTTTGAGGAAAATTAGAAGACATAATTGAAGAAATTGGGGCGGGAGTGCGTATTCCTTGTCCTAGCAATTGGATAACAAGGAGATTTCTTTGGATATGAAAACTATGTAAATGGCATGCTGTTTCTGGATTTCTATTCCATAACACAGGGGAAAGCAATGATAGTCAGCAATGTGGAGATTCATTATAGTTCAGTGATGGATTTGAAAAACATTTCTAGTGCTTTACAGGGAGAACATATTTCCTAAGGCAGCTGCCTCTTAATCCTCTTAAGTCAACCTTGGCATTTCACTACCGTGTCGGTGTGGTAGAGTTTGATTTTCTTCCTTTTAATCAGACATGGCTCTCTATGCTGATTTTAATTTAGCTTAGATTTTCCTCCTCGACTGATATTTCTACCTCCCCAAAGTACACAGTTTCCCCCTTTGTGTTTCTTCCTCTGCACTGGAACCATCAAGTAGGTGGCTGCTGCTACAAAGGTGGTGCAACATAGTAATGAAAGTAGCTAACCATTCCCAGGACCCAACCTTCATCTTAGGCCCTTTTCACACAGACACTCCAACACTGATAAAATGGGTATTGCATTTCATTATACGTGTTGCAGGGCTTCAGGTACACTCTATGGGTGCCATGCAACATATATAATTAAATATAACACCCATGTTATCAGTATTAGTGTCTGTGAAAAGGACCATATTAATGGAGTTTTTATAATAAATTATTGGATGCATTTATTATGTAAATATAATCTGGTTTTTATTTCCTCAAGTATTTAATGTGTCTCCTTCTCACACGCATGTTGATGATAATGCATATACTACAGTGTACCAGACTACATGAGTTACATAGAAAACAAACTGAGACTGTATTGATATGAGTTTGGAATGAGAGAGCCGTCAGTGAGTTATGCAGGTCATTCAAAACCATTGCAAACATGCCCAAATTATGCCCTTAACTACTGTTAGCAGCCACTAGTTTGTTTCCTTTTTTCTCTATACACATATACCCACAACCACCACCTTCAGTGGTGCACAACCAGTGTTCCAGAACTACTGATGTGCCTCACAAAGTAGTCAGGTGTGTTCTGAAAAATTAGGTAATTATATTTGCTTGATGAATCATAGCCTCAGTGAATCAAGGCTAGGCCAATGCTGTTTATAAAGGATATTAAATTAAATTATATTTATTTACTGTGTGTGTATTGGAGAACTTACTAGTCCAATTATTATCTACTTTATTTTGTCTTTTAATTACATACAAAGAGAGTTTTTAGTGTTTAAGTGCATAGCTATGTGGTGTATAATGACACAGGTAAGCATGGGTGTGCTATGAAAGCATTACTGAAACACAGATGTACCTGAGTCCCCCAAATGTTTGGTAACATCAACACTAGAGAATTTCTTTAAAGAAAAACAGTAGAGTAGGGATATCAATTACAGGTTTGGGTTAATCTGTCACAGATTAACAAAGGTAATGTTCAACACATACGTGGGTTGTGTACACCTAACTCATGGGTAGTTACTGGTACACTTAGTCTGTCCACAAGCTGTTGAAAAGGGTGGAGAAGGGAAGGGGGCTTATTGGCTAGGTGGCAAGACCCAGGGTGGAGCAGCTTGTGGTGAAGGAAGGTACCAAGACTGTTAGCTTGCTGCTTTCCATGACCTCCTACCACTGCCTGGGACCTTCCACCACAATTACTACTGCTGTCCAAAACCTGCCAGACTGGTAGCCTTCCCACCACCATGAAAACACACAGCTCATGGGTGGCAAAGGCAGGTTTCAGGAAGGAGCAATTGACAACATCAGGAGCAGCAGTGACTCTCTGATGTGCCCAGGGATCTGCTGCTGTTACATAGGACTCAAGTAAGTGTTCTATGGCAGGGACAGATGAAGAGAGCTATGCTGGTTTTACTTCCCCTGTCTCCACGGCCCTGTATTGTGGGCCCAAATGGTCATTCAAGCCCACTTTATGGAGTATAACCAACCAACACATAGCCAGTGATTTAGGGCATTACGCTAAGTGCATGTTTCAGAAATGTCAAACTTACTGTTTTTACTGTATATACAGAATATCAACCTCCACCTCCTAAAGCCAGTGGTGGCTGGTGGGTTTTGAGGTTGGTGGGTCACCAAGGTTGGCTGGCGAGCATAGGAGCGGAGCCATGGCAACAGTAGGTGGAGCCAATGCTTGCCCAAACAAATAGGTAAAAGTTACACCTGTGAACAAGTGCAACGTATTCAGTAATTTCATTTAGGCATCTATATTCATCTCCTGCATCTGCCAGGTTTAAAAACAGGCAGACAACCAAACCTCACTTACAAGCAGTTTTAGCAAAGATCCACAGGACACAAAGCTTTTCCCCAGTCTGCGCAGGTTTATTCCCAGGGCCCTATCATCATGCACAGATATATAAAAACCAGAAAATCACACATAAACCAGAAACCAACCAAACTACAATTAGGCACTTTAATTTAGGCAGGTTATATTCACATGTTAAAATGTCAGTTTCAGCAAAGCTGCAGATTCAGACCATTCCCACAAGCCCCCAAAGGCAGCAGCAAAACAAACACTCCACATCATCACGTGAACAAAACCCATATAAAAACCAGAAAACCACATGTAAACCAAACCATTCCCACAAACCCCCAAAGGCATCCAGCGACACCCCCCCACTCCCCCCACCATGTCCCTGTGTGCCCCCATCATGTCCCCATGTGCCCCCACTCCCCAGTTAACCCCTGCTCCACCAAGTCCCCCGGCAAAATATCCGGTCCCTACCTGATCCTCGCAGACAGGTCCGGACTGTCACCTTTGGAAATGCTGCAATGGTTGCTGGCTGGGAGTGAGCCAGCGAGGTCTGAGACCCCGCCTACCCACAGATTTCCCGCCTGGCCTTGTGCAGCCTTGAGAGGCTGCTTCAAAGCCACCCCTCTAGGCCATTAAAATAGCTGGACAATGGGTCCCATGAGAGCCCATTGCCCATGCTGGCCACGCCCCCTGAAAACTACGTGCGCAGCACGTTCTGTTAGATAGGCGGCAGTGCCAACCTACCAGAATCTGCGGCTGCGCCTGCGCACGAACTCCAGTCGTGGGTAGGCGCAGCTCTTCTGCATTTGAGTCCCTGCATCTCTTCTGCGTATGCGCACCAGCACGGGCAGAAAAATCTTTTCCCCCGGCTGGGGCGCATGCGCAGAAGAGGCGCGGACACACAAATACAGAAGAGCTGCAAGCCCCCAGCGCCGGCCCGCACGCATCCAGACTAGTGCTGGGCCGGCTGGGGGCTTGTAGATCACCGCCCCCAGGGCCAAAGCGAGGGGCTTCCCCTGCCTAAAGCTGCCTATAGCAGAGATTCTCAACCTGGTGCTCGGGAGCACCAGAGTGCTCGGGGAATGTGTGAAAGTGCTCCCCAAGCCAGCTGTCAGTAGTGCTTGGGAGCACTTTCACACATGAAGAATCAAACTGAATTGCAGAGGGAAGACAATCTATGCACATTGATGCAAATTATGCAGTGCTCCCATGGAGTCACGTCACTCCAGTGCTTGTGACTGAAAAAAGATCAAGAACCTCTGGCCTATAGCTTTCATTCTAGCCCCACATCCATGATAGTTTTGTACATTACTTAATGTTTAGATATCCGTTATTAACATTCGAAAGTTAAGATGATATCAAACGTTAGCCAAATCTGGTATCAAGCTGCAATTTAAGTCTTTTGCCTTTTGGGAGAAAAGGTGCAAAACTGTATCTACATAGTATGGAACTTGACACATCAAGAAAATATGGTATGCAGTTACAAAAAAGACTACAGAATATAAGGCCAAATAGAAATTTCAGGTGGCAGCCAAGGACTTGATATTCACAAAAGTGTGTCCAGTTTCAAATGAAGTTGATGTGCACTGGCCTTTTAAACATTAGCTACAACTGGTGTTATTGCTACCTGTTTATTATTAGCAGTGGAGTGAGGGCTGTGAAATTTAGCTGTTGAAAGGAGGATGTTTCTCTGAAGGAAAAAAAAATCCCTATAAAAACCCTTTTAAAGAAGCTAATGCATTTATAAAAATGTAATTAGCATGTAGGAGGACTGTCCACTTACAGATGATGTATATTCTTGATAAAACTTTGAAAATTCCTAGTTGAGATACAGTAATTTGTAAATCTGTGAAGCACTAATGATGGGTTGTGGACAGTGAGGTGGATTATCCTGTAAGGATAATTTGTGATATCAAAATGCATTTTCCTTCAAATATATTGATTTGCCTTTGGAGCTGCCTTATTCACTTGCCTACATTTGTATCAAAAGGACATGCCCATTGACTGTCAGGACAAATAGATTGAAATAAGTGTATGACCTTGGTATAAAAACACCTCCACTGTATGGATCCTCTCAAACCCAATTTTGCTCCACTCTGTGTTCTTCTTTTCTGGTCACTTAAATGATGCAAAGGGACTAGAGACCAACTGCCATCTTTCATTTGGAGGCCCCTTAGCAAGAATGGAACCAGCAACTATGCAGCTTTTCCCGCATTCCCTGGCAAGTGAAGATGTTATAACAGTACTTTCCTCTCCCGCAAAGCCAAATTAGTGTGTGATGCCTTGGGGAACATTTTCAGTGCAGACAGGTTAGAGGAACCTCCAGGCTTCTGTAATCTACCCATTGTGCTGAGCTGAAAATCAGAAAGCTTATCTTGCACACACACTCCACACACCAAGTGCCCAGCAGAAACTTTATGCAGCAGAGAATCTGCTTCACATACTCTTTACTAATTTATGGTTCTCCAAGTTGGAGAGGGAGTGAAGGCATATTAAGCCAAGTTTCAGGAGCAGTTCAGAGTTTTTGCCTCCAGACTATACAATTCTAATCTTGCACATTTATCTTCTCTAGTTCTGTAAACTTCACCAAGTTAAGACAGTTTAGTTCATCTGTCAGCTTTTTTCAAATACTAAATTATGTATGGGGTTGGATGTCCTCTTAGTGAAGTGTTTCCTTAAAGAAACTTAAAGTTTTTTTTTAAAGGGATGCATTATTCCTTTTCTAGTACCTTTTAAATATGCCTCCAGAGTTTTATCAAAATCTGGAGCTTTTTATGTATACAAAAGGTTTGTCATCAAAATGAATTTGGTGTGTCTAAATTTTAACATGTATTAGGAGACTTGCAGAGCTGGTCATTGTTGGGGGAATTGATCTGTTGAGTCTGGGTCAATGGGAAAGTTTCACACGAGTCCAAGGAGCCACAGTTTAGATAGAGAAAAAGGTAAAAGGTACAGGATGAGACCTTGCATAGCTACAGATTAGTGGTATATCCTGGAGACCAGAGAAGATAGCCCAGTATGGTTTGAGAGACAAAGGTTCAGGGGAGTTCTTACCGGAAACAATCCCTGAGCCAGGCTCTCACAGCTGGATATTAATACATTGTATCTGATCGCTTAGTAATTACATTACATGTTTCACATATGCATTTCGAACATAATTAATTCCACATCTGCACAAGCAGCATTATTTGTTTTCACTTATATTTATAAACAAAATATTTCTTCTTTGTACATAACGTTACAAAACATTCTGCAGTCGGTGGGCAGAAGAGCCTTGGAGGAAAGTGTTAACATAATTGGATGACTACTTGGCTTCAGGTCTTACCTAATTTATTTGGCCTTGTAGCTAATTGTGGTGTTCTGCGAGGCCCTGTTCAGTATCTCCCACTTTGGAAAGTGGCTTGGTCCTGATCCTTCCTTACCCATATAATAGCTGATTGTATTCCTACACTTGTGTTTCAAAAGCTGGTGAAGTGGTACTGTTCTTGAGATCAGACCTATTATTTTTGCCCAGTATGGTTTCATCATTTCATGCAAGTTTTCTGTTGTACTCTATTTGAGGAACCTTTTAAACAACCATTCAGATGTCACTGTATAGGTATACTTACTAATTATAAGTGATCACAAGCCTTGGGCAGCTTTAAGGCAGTGCTCCTGCAAAGTGTCAGTGAAGTACCAAGTAGAAATGAGCAGGGTTCCTAGTTTTCCATGACAAAAAATAGGAAATTCTCTGATAAAACCCCCATAAATTCTCTTGATTAAAACCCCCCAAATCCTGGTTTTCTGTGATTAAATATAAATGCTAGTTGACCACAATGTATATACGTTTGAGTTGGAACACCACATTTTATTGTAGTAATTTCATTGTATACAATTTTGCATATACCTAAATAAAAAAATAAATAAAATTCGAGGTCTGTGGCACCCCTTCAAATGCAGAGTGCCTCTCCCCCCCCCCTCCCCAGCACATGCCTTTAGGTTGCTTCCCTTCCACTGCCCTTCGTTCCCTGCCTCCTCATCTCAGCCTGGCCCCAGGCCACTGCCAACTAGAAAGGGGGACTATATAGATGCTGGCACTTGGGGAAGCTGCTATGGACCCAATTAGGCCCACCTCCTGTTCCCTCTTCCCAAGGTCTAGAAGACCTGACTGTCCTAATTCATAGTTCCCCTCCCCACCCACAGGAGGTCTGTGGCACCCCTCCAAATGCAAAGCCACTTCCCCTCCACTGCATATGCCTTTATGTTGCTTCCCCTCAGTTCCACTCCGCATCCTTGCTGTCCCGCACTCGTTGTGTCCTCCTCCCAAACCTGTAAGGTCTTTGTCATTTTCTGCGAAATTCTCTGGGAAACAGCAAAATCTCTGCAAAATCTGTTTTTCTCTGGTTTTCCATTGCAAAGAGAAAACTAGGAACCCTGGAAATGAGACACAAGTTAAACTCATAGTAAATGGCTTAGTTGTGGAGTTACTATGAACCCTGAGTAAAGAGCAGAGCTTTTCGCTGGCATTGTTCTACAGGGCATCTAACCTGCATCAGCTTTTTACCCAGTGCAGATTGCTTTCCTCTACTTTACCTAAACTGAGCTGGTGGACACACCGGGGAAGAACAGGGAGGCTCCATCCAAATGCATAGGAGTATGGGTGTAACTGATGCAGCTCTCTTCCCTTGTGAATGGAAAAGCACTGAATGACCTCTACTCCTGTCTAAAGATGTGTATGGGCAAGCCATGAACTCGCCTTCAGACAGTCCCTCACACACACCCAGCAAAGACCATGGTTGAAGTGTGTGGAGGTGGCAGTTATTTTGTAATCTTTTGTATAGCTCATGGAGACCTTCCGAATTAAGTCATAAGGAACTGTGGTTGGTAAGAAGCGGATGTGTTGAAGTGTTTAGGATTTTATGAGAGTAATTGCACACAGAAAATATAGATGGGAGTTGCTTTTAAAAATATTTTCAGTGAAGATGAGTAGTATGGAATCAGGAAAACTAATCTTGGTAGGTATATCTGATGCAAAGATAATGCAAGTGTGTGTGACACAATTCTTGCCTGTGATAGCTATTAGAGTTATCCAGTTCTTTTAAAGAGACAGTCAGACCATTAAACATATGCCATTGTTACTGTAAATGCAGTTTGCGTGGACATGAAAGTAATGTGGGTGACTTGGGGTTTTTTCATGCCTAGTTCTGTTGTACAGCTGTCAAAATAATGTGGTAAATGGCTCATTTGAATCATTTTGTTTTTAACTCTGCTTGCTGAGTTGCTGCAGTTTCTTCTGTTTTGCCAGTGTCTCTTTAATAGCCAATCAAAGTATTAAAATGAAGTTATCGGAAATGAAATAGTATCAGACATAAATTGGATGCAATATTTGAACAATAGCATTGTTCTTTAAACTATTTTTTAGAGTTGCATGTTCTGCTTTTATTTTAATAAATACTAAAGTTTCTGTTTTTAAACAGCATTTTTTTCCCTCAAGAAAATACTGAAGAAGCTCTGTTGTTGCTACTGATTAGTGAATCCATGGTAAGTCAAGCCTGATATTTTAAAAACACAACTTGCAGTACTTCTGTCATTTTCACCCCACCTGATACATCCCACTAGTTGCCTTTTGACCACATTTTCAGTGTCTCATCTCCTGTTCGGAAAGTGGGTGAGCAGCTTTTTTGGAGCTAATGCCAGTGCCACTCTAAGACTTGAGCCAGCAGGAAGTGCTGTGAGAATGTTATGATTTTTAGTCTCTCTTTCCCTTGAGATAGTGTGTGTCATATCTGGACTGAACCTGCTCCTCTTTTTAGCTATAGGCAAAGGAGCTGGAGTCTCTTCCCAGAACCAGGTCTTTCACTGGCATTGCATATAATTGTGAACAGCTGTTAGCAGCAGCTGTTGCCATTCAGCCAAGCATGCTTAAAAACTCAAGTTGTTTTTTGTTGTTGTAAACACGAAAAACAAAGGTTGGAATGTATGTAACTATTACTTGTATATGTGGCCAAATGTTACTTGCTTTCAAATGCAGATCTCACTCAAGCTTTATCGTTTTGTAGATGTTGGCATATGGCCTGTATGCTATCATAGGTTTTGCTAGTATATTTTTTTTAATCCCTTCATTTCCCCTTTTAGGTGTTTCATGTCATTAAGCTTTACTGATGCCTGTTAATGTTAAGGTGCCATCTTGATACTTTAGTAGAGTTTTATCAACAGCCATCTAGTAACTTACTAATACAAGGACAATTGGTCATATTGTACACTCAAAAAGTTTTTGCTTGGCATAATGAGTCTGAAACCTTCGCTGTACTTGTACTGAGATAGTACAAGTGTATATTATATTTTGTGGACCCCCTTTTTAAGCTTAAAAGAATTCTGGTATCATCTGTGCCTTGATATTGGCTCCAGGGCACAAAATGACAGTCTACTGAAACCTAAATAAATTGCAACCCACAGTATAAAGTTGGGAGCATTCCAGATCCCCAGAGTACTCCAGACTGTAATTCCCTAACAGGTCATTATAAGGGTGTGATAGTTTGGATATCTAGGTTTGGTACTTCAGAAACAGCAAGATTTAAAGTAAACTATTTTAAGTAGTTTCCCATGTGAACCACGTATCAGACATATTGAAGGCCACTTGTCTTTATTAGAACGCTACGGGTGTCTCCAGATGAGTGCCATGGGCTCGATCCCCATGCAACCCTGTGGCAAGCAATTGCTGTCACCACACAGTGGGGCAAATGCAGGGAGCCAGCCACACGGTTGCAGGAAGGCTGTATGGGTTGGACCCTGTTGGAGCCACTGCCATAGCCAGGGAGGGTCATAGTGTTGGCCACATGCACATGCACCCGGTCTGACCTCACCTCCCTCCCACGGCCAGACCTGAAGCCCACCCCTGTCCATGATGTGGCAACACGCGACAGGCGCCAACACCTGTCACTCACAGCCCTTCCGCAGAACTCACCCCATGGTGGGCAGAATGGACCCATCCATACGGGTTGCCTTGCTCTGCGCCACATCCTTGGAATTTTTCCAAGGACATGGCGTGTAGCAGGCAGCTGTTCATCCCACCACAGGGTGGGGCAAACATCTGGCTTCCGCCACCGCCCACACAAGCCACTGCATCACATGGCTTATGTACCCAGGGAAGAGTAAGGCTACCCAAGAGACACTCTAAGTCTACAGCAAGGTAAGAATTGAAAAAACAACAAACCTGCACATCACCCAAAGCACCCAAAAAAAGAGAAAGGCTTTAGTTTTATGGAGCATGTGTAGTATCATTTTCAGGTATATATCATTTGAAAGCACCTTTTCACATATTTTGTTTAAGATTGCTTGTTGTAAGCTTTTATGAAAGGTATAAGTAAATACTAGCATCTTACACAGAACAGCCTTTTCTGCTTACAATAGTTGAAATGGGATATGGACTGTTACTGTGCAACCTGATCTTGTTTGGGTAATAACTAAAACTGTGCCAAATTACAAACTAAACTAAACTGCCTAACTGAGTCAGACCAGTGGTCCATCTTAGCCCAATATTATAACAACCTGACACGGCAGCAGGGGTTTTTCAAATTCGGGTCCAAATCTGGCTCTTCCAGGGTCTCCGGCAGAGGCCAACCCGGCGTGCTACCTGAGACCCCTCCAAGCCCCAAGCAGAGGCCTCCCCGAGGCATGCTACCAGAAATTCTGAGGTGGAGATGCCGGGGATTGAACCTGGGACCTTATACATGCAAAGCACGCACTCTTACCACTTGAACTATGCTCCCCCTCCCCTGCATAACTCAAGAGCAAAATGTAAGGTGTACCAGGGAGATATTAGCACTGGCCCAGAAGACACAGACATGGGTGGTGAAGATGGATCGCTCCTGGTGTTGGCATTAATGGTAGCATATGGCGCCAGCCTAGAGGAGGACAGAACCTGTTGGCCTTATGTACTTTTATAGATTTCCGCTTGTCTCTCCTATAAAAGAATAGGAAGTATCTGTTATGTGATGGCCTTATATCAAGACAAGTGTGATGGCTTCTAGCAGCTGAGTGCCTGAGTTGGACCATTTGGCGTGGGCATGGCCAAGCCAGCCTGAAGACCTCATAAAGACTGAGCTGGACCATGGTGGGGAGAGAGTATCCAATGGCAGGAGCCAGGGAGGCTCTCCCTCACAGGGGTCAAACTAAACATTGCAGTAAGGAAGTCAGCCCATGGGGAGAAAGGGACTCCACTAATAGTCTGGCTTCAGGAGGGATTGTGCCTGGCCAGCAAGTGGGTCATGAAGGAGGATTCTGAGTCACTGCAGCTAGATTGGAAGTGAGGACCAAGCCTGGCTTCAGGAGGGATTGTGCCTAGCCCACAAGGGGCTTATGGAAGAGACTCCTGAGTTTGTGTGTGTACTGTATAGTACCTGGCTTCAGGGGTGACAATGCATGGCCAGGCCATTGGGATCTGCAACCTGCAAGGACTTGCCCTCAGGAACCTGCCTTGTTAAATTTAATTATTTGGGGGAAGAATTTCAGTGCAACAGTAGCATAGGCCTGAGTGTTCTGTACAAATATTAAAAGAACTAAGCTTCAGAACCATCCCTTCTCATTAATTAAACTCTGATTACATTGCTGTCAGCTAATGCAATAAGATTTAAATGCATGAGCAGTATTCATATAAGAAGAGTGTAATTTAAAAGCATGAGCACACTTGGAACTAAATCACTGTCACCCAACTGGAAGGCAGTCATAATTTCCTAATTGGAAATTATGGAATACTGTATATGTGTAAAAAATTGATTTTGGTAATCTATTTTAAAAATGGTTTGTTGCCTGTATAATTGAAACAAGCTTGTTAATGTGATATATCATAAGTACTGACATTAGTACCAAGTTATTCCCACATTGAACACCTGATGCAGAATACTCCCAGCAAGTATGTAACATCAGAAGCAGGTTACTTCTAAATACGTTTTGGTGCCATCTTGGGTTCCCCCTTATCCGGTATGAGGTCAACGGACATTTTGATGGGTTAAGAATACAGCTTCAACTTTTAAAGGAAAAATCTATGAAGAAATGGCTGATTTTGCAAGTTCTGTGTTTGCTTTTATATGTTTCAGCTTGTCTCTCCTATTACAGGAATAGGAAGTATCTGTTATGTGGTGGCCTTATGTCAGTGTTAAAAGACTACTTCCGCAAGTAGTTAGAGAGACAGCTACAAAATTAACATTGGGGTAGCTCTGTACTCCAGTTCCTACACAGGTGCAAGATATAACCCCCTCCCCCTTTGTGGTGGTCATCTCTGTTAGATCCTCTTAAACAATTCTGGCATACTGGAATGTGACAGGTTCATATTGTACCTGAATCACTTTGTTTATAAGCTTATCTAGATAAGGGGCAACAATTTACAGTCATCTACTAAACCAGCAGCAGTGCCAATGTCATGGCCAATCCTCTACAGATACAAGGGGGTATTGTGGTAGCAGTTGTCAGTGCTGTTGTGTCACTATTATTACATATACAAGTAGGAAACTTTGAAGCTGAAAAAAAGTTTATCCTGTACAGAAAGTAAATTAAAGTCTTGTTGATGAAAAGAAAGCAAACTCTTCTTTATCTGTGGGGTATATTTTCAAGGCAGAATGTGGGCAGCTAAGCATACAAATCATGGAATAATAGTATGCTTAACTCGCCATGTGTTGATTTGAAAATCTGCCCCCTAAGACTCTAATGTCTTATCACTCTGAATCTACCCAGTGTCTTCTGATCCTAAAATGTCAGCCAGCTAAAACAGAGAGAAGGAATCTACAGTATGCAATTTTCCTCTCCATAGTAGGGGGCAAAAAGTAAATTGTCCATTCCAACGTCTGTTGTGTATCTAGAAAGCTAGAGAGAAATGAACCATGAGTTGAGATAAAAACATGTTGTTCTAAATAATGTTACATGAGATTATAAATTCAAGTGGGCCTTATATTCTACTGTTCTCTGTGGAAAAATGCAGCTGTCACCTTGATCTTCAGTTCCATAGAGAGTTTTCATTTGAATTAATACCCTTTCATTTACAGTATAGAATGTGTTTTGTTACTGTAGCAACTCTTTGGAAAGACACGATCATCATCTAAAACAATTGGAGCTTAATTTGGGGGTAAGTAGTCTCAGATTGGAAGACATATTATCTGCTCTGGGTTTTACAACAGGGCCACAACATCTGATTTCCTATGTAAATTTGGGCAGGTTCTCCTGCTTTGTGAAAAGTGTACTGTCTTTGTTAAACCACTTTATAACTAAAGTGTCAAGTTAAGACATGTAGGCTGGAGACATTTCTGGTTCTTGGAAGAGAAAATGGCAATCTGAAGGAAGGAATAGGAGAATCTAAGAATCAGTCTAATCCTGTCTCTGTGTAGTGGCAGAGATAATTAAATATGATTTTCACCCAGGTAGATGCCACAAAGTACTCCCGTAACCCTCGCCCTTGGCTCATCCCCACCATTCGCCATCTCCGCTCCTGTACCGGGGCTGCTGAACGCCGCTGGTGCAAATCCCACTACCACACTGACTTCCTCCACTTCAAATTCTGCCTCTCATTGCTCAACTCTGCTATCTCCCTTGCTAGACAGCAGTACTATGCCTCTCGCATTGAATCCTGCTCTTGGGACCCTTGCCGCCTCTTTTCCACCTTTGACTCCCTTCTTAAACCCCCCTGTCCTCCTCCTGCTCCCTCTTCTCTCTCCGCTCAGGATCTTGCTCTCTTTTTCACCTTTAAAATTTACAAGATCCGCCTGGATATCACTTCCAAGTCCTCTCCCCCTATCACTCCCTCCCCTCCTCCCCCCACCTCTGTCCTGTTCTCCTTCCCTCCTGCCTCCTTTGAGGAAATCTTCTCCCTGCTCTCCTCCTCCAACCCCTCCACTTGCCGCCTGGACCCCATTCCTTCCTGCCTCCTGACCTCCATTGCTTCCACCGTCGCCCCTCTCCTCCTGCACATCATCCACCTCTCCAGCTCAACTGGCTCCTTCCCCTTTGCCTTTAAACACGCCACTGTCTTCCCCCATCCTCAAAAAGTCCACTCTGGATCCCTCTGATTGCCATCCTGTCTTGCTCCTCCCTTTTGCTTCCAAGCTCCTTGAACGGGTTGTCTATTCCCGTTGCTTTGACCACCTCTCCTCCAACTCCTCTCTTGACCCCCTCCAATCTACCGCTCTGGCTAAGATCACCAATGATCTTCTTGTGGCTAAATCCAACCGCCTTTACTCTATTTGTGTCCTCCTTGATCACTCTGCTGCCTTCGACACTGTTGACCACTCGTTTCTGCTTGAATCGCTTCACTCCCTGGGATTCCGGGACTCTGTCCTCAACTGGTTCTCCTCCTACCTTTCTGACCGCTCCTTTAGTGTATCTCTTCCTAACTCCTCCCCCTCCTCCTCCCTACCCCTCTTGGTCGGGGTTCCCCAAGGCTCTGTCCTTGGCCCTCTCCTCTATTTACACCCATTCCCTAGGCAAACTCATTGCCTCCCACGGTTTCCAATACCACCTATACGCTGATGACACTCAACTCTATCGCTCCGCTCTTTCCCTCTCCCCCTCTGTTCAAGCTCGTCTCACCAACTGTCTCTCTGATATCTCCGCCTGGATGTCTCAACTCCAATTCAAACTGAACATGGCAAAAACTGAACTCCTGATCTTCCCTCCCAATCCTTCCTCTCCCTTCTCCCTGTGAATTGCCATTGACGGGGTCTCCATCCTCCCTGTCCCCCAAGCCCGTAGCTTGGGCTTCATCTTTGACTTGCACCTTACCTTCAAACCCTACATTGACTCCGTGGCCAAATCTTGCTGCTTCTCCCTCCACAACATCGCTAAGATCCGCCCTTTTCTGTCTTCTCTCCTCTGCCAACACTCAACTATTGTAACCTCCTCCTCACTGGCCTTCCCCGCTATCAACTTTCTTCCCTCATCTCTGTTCAAAACTCTTCTGCCAGGATCATGCACCTTGCCCATCGCTTTGACCATGTGCAGCCTCTCCTCTCCTCTCTCCACTAGCTCCCCCTTCCTGAGCATATTCTGCACAAGCTCCTTGTCTTCACCTACAAAGCTTTTCACAACCTTGCTCCCCCCTACCTCTTGGCCCTAATCTCCCTCCAAACCCCTGTTCAAGCACTCCGCTCCCCCTCCATCTCCTCCCTCACCCACGCCTCCCCTACTCCTCCAACCGCCTTCGTCCCTTCTCCCTCGCTGCCCTGCATGCCTGGAACTCCCTTCCTGCCCACATCTGCCTTGTCCCCTCCCTTCATACCTTCAAGTCCCTTCTCAAAACCCACCTCTTCCGTTCTGCCCTTCCTAACTCCTGCTAATCAGTAATCATCCCCACCCAGGATTACCCCCCACCTGTTATCTGCAAACTCCCATTGTACTGTAACCAAACCAAGAACGTGTACCTGTGTTCTCGCATCCTCATGATTGTTGCGTACCTAGTCTTTCCCTCTGTTCCCCCTTCCCTGTCTCCCCTCCCACTGTCTTTTAGATTGTAAGCTCTCGGGCGGGGACCGTGTCTATCTTATTCTCTGTAAAGCGCCAGGTGCATCGCTGGCGTTATATAAATGCTTATAATAATAATAATAATAATAATAATAAATAAATCCAGTAAAGAAAATGAGTTTAAGATTAACTTTTAAAAAAACTTTTGCAAATATTTTGAATGTCGTAAACAGCTTCATCACTTTTTCCTTATATCTTATATCTACATGTGCATACAGATCTTCAACCACCTAATGAGCAGTATATGCTATTTTGGCTTTTTACCTTCCACATTGTTTGGTGGACCTTAAAGCATTCTAAATACCTGAACAAAGATGTCTGACTTAATATAAATACTTGCTAATAATAATAATAACTGTAACTGCTCTCAAAGTTTCAATAGAAGACGTTATTCATTACCAAGAAGAAAAAGATGTCTGATTTGAGTCCTGCTTTAGTTTTATTTTTGGTATTGCCTTCCAGGCTAATCGTGATGCTGTGTTGAGCAGAATACCTGAGCACAAAAATGACCGTATCATCAGTTTGCAAAGTGCATCTGTAGTCTACGATTTGCTCACCATTGCCTTAGGAAGAAGAGGTCAATATGAAATGCTGTCAGAGGTAGGTGCTATCTGAAGCAATCCCCTTTACGCAACTTGATGCCATTCATCTGCTTGTCTTTAATATAAGTGATTTTTTGAAACTATGACTCCTCCATTCCAACATTTCCAGGAATGTTTTAGGCATAAGTGAGCAAAGTTCTGTTGATTTATTTTTTTTGGGGGTGGGGAGAATCATCAACATTGTAGTGCCCCTCAGAGAGGAAAATCGCTGTGTAGGCAATGTGACATAATGGAAGATATAATGACTAGAGTGTACACCTTTAGTCCTCCAAAATAACATAGTGGTTTATGTAGTCTTTTGCCTTCACACCCTAATTTTTGGATAGGTGTACACTCTAGCCATTATGTCTTCCATTATATATATCAACTTCTGTTAGTGAGACTGTACAAGTTTTGGGGCCGTATGTATGTATATACACTTCCTCACATGTAGAGCTCCAAGTCTACAATTGTCCTACTCTCCCCCCCATGGATGTGCTGACCATCACAGCTGAGTTGGCACAGGGAGTGGGAAATTATTTTGTTCTTCTTCGAGGCTCTCCACGATTCTCACCCGTGGGATCACTTCCTGCTCTGCGGGCATCGGGAGACCTTGATGCTGTCAGCAGTTTCCAGGCAGAATACCTGGAAAGATCTAGAACATGATGAAGGCTCCAACCCTCCACGCCCTCCCATCCCGCCAATAGTGCAGGCTCAGGATCACGTGAGAATGGGATACTATAAATAGGGGGAGGAGCCCTCACCTCAGTTCCTTCCAACCGCGTTGCGTTTGGAAGATCTTCAACGCGTGTCAGCGTTGCCTGTCTGTAGAAATAAAATAGAAATCAAAGATAACTTTACAACAACTTGTTAGGGCCAGTGCCTATAGTCCACGGGGCTCATCCCTTGGACCCTGCCCGATCCTCACTCTGGCATGACGGACTATGCCAAAGCAGGCAGAATTTAAACGCTGCTGCTCCTGCCCGGCCATGCTCTCCGTTAGTGATCAGCATTCTGAGTGCTTGGCCTACCTTGGGGAAACCCATAATACACAAATGTGTAGGGCATGTGCGGCTTTTTCCACAAGGTCAAGAAGGGTCAGAGCTCTTAGGCTCCAGGACATTCTGACTAAAAAGGCACTACAAGGTGGTGAAGAAGGGCCCCTCAGGCTCTCCACTGGGCACAAAACTACTCTGGTTATTGATCCTGCCGCTTCTATGGCAGTCAGTACTTTCGAGATCTCTGCAGAAACTTCACTGCTTACCACTGGTTCTGATGGTACAAGGCCTGAGAATCAGAGCACTACACAGTCTTCTGCATCCAGGGAGGCATCCCGCTCCAAAGAGAATAAGAGCAACTCTTGCCCTAAGGAACGCAGCTTGAAGGTGTCCAGCGGAGGAGAAAAAGAATAAGAAGCTGAGTGCAGAGGGTACCCTAACCACTCAAATCCCTCTGACTCCCCCACAATCTTGAGGTTGCGACTATCTTTTCAGAGGATGAACAAAACCCACCCTTCTTGCAGAGACAGACCCGCAAGCATTCCAGGGGGCTCAGACAACTGATCTGGTACCGTCCATACCCAGTACAAATCCATGGGAGATGCTGGAGCCCCAACACCCTCATCGGGATCGTCACGGAGACTCCTGTTCACGCTCCCATCAGAGTGAGTACCGATTGCACCAGCAAACCAGATCCAGGCCCCCTGCTAGACACATGTCCCCACAACAGTACTGGGAAAGGTCTAGCAGGTTTAGAGACACATCTCTGAGCGGGCGATAGTACGGAGCCCCCCGGTATAACAGGGATCAAAGGACACTCTCCCTGTTCCTGCTGTTCCCCTACCAGATACGAACGTTCACAGTACCACCGGTATCATGATTACCCTATGGGATCCCAGTATCATGGAGATCCACATCAGTACCGATCTCACTCCAGGAGCAGATCTCTGCTGTATCCTTCTAGAAGGGACTTTGACTCTAGGGAGTTTTTCATTCTCCTCACTTATATGGGTACCGTTGATTCCACGCATACAAGCAGATATAGCCCTCCTGCCCCACCATGCATACCACCAACTGCTACAGTCTCGGTGCCTCCGGACACTATATCATCATTGGTAACAGGCCCTGTGATTCCATCATCAGTACAAGACCCAGTGGTACCTCCCATTCTAACTACTAGTACTATACCACATTCAGCAGTTCCACCCATTCCGGTTTCCATCGGTACCAGAGTGGTACAGCCCTGGGAGCTACCTTTCTAAACTCCCTCATAGCAACCTCCCCTTCTTCTTCTTCCTTTTGATCTTCACCTCTACAGGAGGAGGAAGAAACCATCTCACCTCCTCCAGCTGACCCTGTATCAGAACCTAACCTACTGTTAGCAGCAGAGGACATAAAGGCTTTTCAGGCTATGTTACGAAGATTGGTTTCAGCTTTACCTAAACTCCCCACTAAAGTGGTCAGGAAAGCACAATCTGGTCCAGTCTTTGGTATCCTAGGCAGCAGAGAGTCAGGCCATATTAGGTTTCCTATGTTTGAGCAATTGATGAACCATCTGCCTCTGTATGGGCTAGACCCTCGTCTGCAGTTCCCACAAATAAACTTGCGGATTCCCTCTATGCTGTTCCCAAAGAAGGGGAAAATATTTTCTATAAGCATCCCCTCCTAACTCCCTGGTCATAGCAGCAGCCTCGCACAAAACGAGGGCGGAGGGCGTTCAAACATCCCCATCAGACAGTGAAAGGAGGTGTTTGGATGTTCTAGGACGAAAGATCTTTTCTTCCGAAACACTGTCCCTCGAGGCGTCAAATTATGCATCAGCTATGTGCGGTTACCAACATTGGCTCTGGTCCCAGCTTAACAAGACCACAGATCCTAATAAGATTGCTGCCATACAAAAGAAGGGAATGCAGATATCACAATTCCAGCTGACTGCTAACGTGCATATTGCCGACTGTTCTATTAGGGGAATTGCTTCGGCAATAACACTCAGAAGACATGCCTAGCTCAGGTCTGCGGCACTAACAGCAGAAAATAAAACTGGAATAGAGGACTTAGCTTTTGATTCCGAGGATCTGTTTGCATCATCTATGGATGACACCCTGAAAAAGATAAAGGAAACAAGTCAAACTGCTAGGTCAGCAGGGGCTATCAGAGCAATCAGAAAAAAATACCATTCAGTACCTACGCCCTATTTTTGTGCTTCTAAACAGCGTTCTCCTTACCCTTATCAAAGCGGTAGGCATTTTTCCCCACAGTATCAGCAATCACAGCCCTCTTTCTCACAGCCCAGAAAGATATTTAATAAACAGAGGGGGGAAAGGGAGGCAATCTTCAAATTCTTCCTCTGGACAGCCCCAGATGGTTATTAAAAGAGGGGAGATTCCCCTCTTCTTTCTCCGTCTCCTGCCCTTTTATAATCAGTGGGCATCCATCACCCATGACAGATGGGTCAGGGAAATAATAAGATATGGCTATGTCATACAATTCTACTCTTCCCCCCTACCACTACCTCTTCCCCGCCCTTAAGGGACACCTCTCACAAGACACAACTACGTCTCGAAATTGAGAAACTCCTTTTGAAAGGAGCTATAGAAAGGATGCCCCTTTCAGAACTAAATATGGGGTTCTATTCCAGATACTTTGTGGTTCTTAAGAAGGATTAGGGATTTAGGCCTATTCTAGACTTTAGCGAGCTCAACAAATTTATTAAAATGTTTAAATTCCGTATGATGACCCTCCCTCTCATTCTGTTAGGTTTACAACATAGAGATTGGTTATCCTCTGTTGATTTTAAGGATGCATATTTCAGTTACACTGTCTCATAGACAATACTTACGCTTTGTTGTAGGAGATCAAACACTATCAGTACACAGTTCTTCCATTCGGACATCTGATAAAAGGCCAGACCTTTTATTGCATCAACAAGGCACCATTCTTCACCAAGATCTTGAAATGCTACATCTCTGCGCTTGGTTGATCCATCAGCAACGGAGGACTTGTCCTCAGAAGTTAGAGCAATTCTCTTAAATTCCAGTAAACCTTCCACCAGGGTGGGCTATGCAGCTAAGTGGACTCGCTTCACTTGATGGTTCACTTCTCACGACACGCTATTAGCCTCCTTAAAAATGGATCATATATTTAAATATTTGATGCATCTCGAAGAGTCTGGACTCTTCCTCTCTTCCATCAAGGTCCACTTGGCTGCTCATCTTAGAACAATAGAAGATGATTCCCTCTTCTCTCACTCTTTGATAAGGACCTTCTGGAAAGGTTTATATAATACTTTCCCTCCTGTTACCCAACCAGCTCCCCAATGGGATGTTAACTTGGCTCTATCAAAATTGATGGATTCTCCATTTGAACCTATGGTTACCTGTTCTACGGAGAACCTTTCTATAAAGACTATCTTGCTGGTTGCCCTTACATCACCTCGAAGAGTCAGTGAATTAGCAGCACTTAGCCTCCCCTTCCTACCTTCGATTTTTCAAAGATAAGGTCGATCTCAGGACACACCCTTCCTTTATACCAAAAGTCGTTTCTCCCTTCCATCTTAATCAGACTATTTCTTTACCAGTGTTTTTCCTAGGCCCCATGCATCTCGTATGGAACAAACGCTTCATACTTTGGATATAAAAAGGGCTCTTTCCTTCTACGTCAAAAGAACAAAGCACATCAGAGCATCTGATGCTCTCTTCATCTCTTACGGTGGACAACGTTTTGGAGTCAAGGTCACTTCTCAGAGACTTTCTAAATGGATTCTCATATGCATTCAGAAATGTTATCAACAGGCTGGGAAGATGCCACCTAACCATCTTTGAGCCCACTCAACTAGGGCAGTGGCCACTACCCTAGCCAACTTTAGGAATGTTCCAATTGTGGATATCTGTAAAGCTGCTACCTGGTCCTCTCTTCATACATTTGCTAAACACTGTTCCTTGGACCTACCAGCAACATCAGATACGTTGAGAAGAGCAGTTCTGCAATCACTGTTTGACTAACCCTCCTCAACTCCCACCACCTTTAGCTAGGTGTTATGAGCTGCTATTCACTCTCCCAAGAGTGAAAATTGCAGAGATCTTCGAAGAAGAAATGGAGGTTACTTACCAGTAACTCAGTTCTTCGTGAGAGCTCCGCGTATTCTCACGACCCGCCCTCCTTCCCCTCTGTCTCGGATATGCTTATGTGTAATCTTCCTCTGGGATGGAGTTGGAAGGAACTGAGGTGGTGAGGACTCCTCCCCCTATTTATAGAATCCCGTTCTCACGCAGTCCTGAGCCCACACTTTTGACGGGATGGGAGGGAGGTCGATGGTCAGAGCCCTTATCATGTTCTAGATCTTTCCAGGTATTCTGCCTGGAAACTGCTGACAGCATCAAGGTCTCCCGATGCCTGCAGAGCAAGAAGCGATCCCAAGAGTGAGAATACGTGGAGCTGTCTTGAAGAACTGAGTTACTGGTAAGTAACCTCCATATACTGATATAGACTTATTGTAGATTCCTAACCTTTTGGAGCATGATGGAAGCAGAGAGGGAATTGTGCAGCTCTGCAATGTGATTCCTTCTCTTTGCTGTGCTACTGATTTTAGTTGATCCATGGATTCTCTGCCATTAATGTAGAAAGCTGGAATGCACACAGTGATCAACATACAATAAGCAACAGAATGCGCAACTCTAGTAGTAACTATTTCTGGTGTCGTGTTCAGTTTGTTACAAAGGACATGTAGATGACAAAATTGTGATCAAATGAAGGCTGGCATGATTCTACTCTGTTAGCACGTGACTAAATGTTTCTATAAAAGGGTCTTCTATTGTGTTAAGTTTTATCATGAATAAAGGGTCTCACCAATGAATAGATGAGTGAGAAATTTTTGAAACAATTTCTTTGAGGACAAGAATTGCATATATAGGTTTCCCACTCCTTGATCTTGCAGATTTGTACAATGACTTGCTCCCTCATGAATTGCCACCTCAGTTTATTGCTATAGAGATTACATATCCTATCGCAGGGGTTTTATTTAATTATCCAGTATAGAAATTGGTCCTTCTAAGTATGAACTCTTGCATGTTTAGGGCATTTTTAAAGTATTATATTTAGTTTCTCAAATATCTAGTGATTTCTCAGGATTTTTGTGGAAGAGAAGGCTGTTTGTTTTTCAAATGAATTCCCTGAATTCAACATGATGTCATTAGCTGAGAATCATGTCTACTTCTCAAGATGCAGAAGGAACTCTTAGTTCTGTTGAGTGATGCATATGCTTGGATAAATATTATTTTAAAAATATATATAGTGGTGTTTTTGCACTTGTAAAATATTCTGTCTCCTAAATCTGAGGCATTTCTTTGTATTGCAAGCATTCTTGAAAAGGAAATGGTCTGTGCTATTAGTTTTTCAAAAAACTAATAGAAGGTTGTGCATGAAGTTTATTTATTTATTTATAAAATCATTTAATACCCCGCCACTCCTGCTCCAAGCAGCCTGGGGAAGCTGACAGTGTTAACACATATAAAATCAATAAAACCATAAAATACAATAAAAATGGAAGGCACGAAACCAAACCACCCCATCTCCCTCGCCAAAAGCCAGGTGGAACAGCCATGTTTTACAGATACGACGGAAAGAGGGGAGATCCGGGGCCATCCAGGCCTCCACCGAGAGGGCGTTGCATAGCCTAGGTGAGGCCACCAAGAATGCCCTCTCCATAGTGGCCTCCTGAACCACATGGAGGACCTCGAGAAGGGCGCCCGCAGAGGCCGCTCTGGAGCGTGGAGAGCGAGGCGGTGCCTCAGGTAAGTCGGGTCAAGGCCATATAGGGCTTTATAGGTCAAAACCAAGACCTTGAATTAGGCCCAGAAGATTATAGGCAACCAGTGCAGAACCCGAAGCACCGGTGTAATGTGCTCACGACGACCCATCCCCATAAGGAGACGTGCATCAGCATTCTGTGCTAGCTGCAGTCTCTGGATCATCACCATAGGTAACCCCATGTAGAGGTAATGAAAGCATGGATGATGGTGATCACGTCACGATCTGAAACATACAGCCGAAGCCATCGCACCAGATGTAATTGGCGAAAAACACTCCTCGCCACAGCCCCCACCTGTGGAAATCTAGGCAGAACTGTGGATCGAGGAGCATTCCCAGACTATGGACCTGGGATACCAGCGGAGGGCGGATCCCATCAATGATGGGCACGGCCACATCTACTGCCCTTCCCACCACCATCACCTCTGTCTTGTCGCGATTCAGCTTCTTTTGACCTGGCTGTACCTGTGGGACCGCCTCACTCTGGAGTGGCCTACGATCCAGTGGGGGCGCCCCTCTCGAGGTCCCCCATGTGGCTCGGGGAGGGCACTATGGAGAGGGCATTCTTGGTGGCTGCACCTAGGCTGTGGAACTTTCTCCTGGTGGAGGCCCAGGTAGCCCTGGATCTCCCCTCTTTCTGTTGTATCTGTAAAACCTGACTGTTCCACCTGGGTTTTGGCGAGGGAGATGAGGTGTAGGGTGGGATGAGGGTAGGGGGAAGGGGGTCGTTTCGTGCCTCCCTTTTTATTGTACTTTATGATTTTACTGTTTTTGTGTGTGTTAACATTATAAGCAGCCCAGGACTGCTTGAAGCAGGAGGGCCGGCGTATTAAACTATTTTATAAATAAATAAAAATAAATTTGGCTCGCCTTCATCTGATCCCCAACAGCCGCTAGATATCAGGTAAGCACTGAGACTTCTGAGTCAGATGAAAATGAGAGGTAGAGTTTGGTGTCATCAGCATATTGATGGCACTGCACCCCATACCATCTCACGACCTCGCCAAGTGGCTGCATATACACGTTGAACAAGAGCAGGAACAGGATAGAAGTTTGCGGGACACCACACATGAGGTCCCGTTGAGATGAAGAACTATCCCCAAGCACCTCACGCTGAGTTCTCCGGAACAGGAAGGAACAGGACCATTTAAGGAGGAGCCCGCCCACTCCAGCTCGATCCCACAAACGAGTCACCAATATTTCATGGTCACCGGTATCAAAAGCAGCTGACAGATCTAACAAAATTAGTATAGTTGAGCGACCCTGATCCAATTCACAGCGAAGGTTGTTGTCTAAGGCCACAAGCTCCGTCTCACTGCCATAACCCAGGCAAAAACTGGACTGAAAGGGATTCAGATAACCAGTGCGGTCTACCAGCTCAATAACCTTCCCTAAAAAGGGATGGTTAGAGACCAGCCAATAACTGCCCAGAGGTTATGGAAATCCACGTCAAGTGATGGGTTTTTTTAGCAGAGTTCGCACCACCACCTTTTTTTGAGGCAGCCCGGCACTCTGCCCTCTCGAGACATTGATCACCCCTGCCAGCATAGGCTCCACCATCTCCCGACTGGCTGTACCAGCCAGGATGGGCATGGGCCAAGTTCACAAAAGATGGCCCTAACAACCTCAAGAACATCCCCTGCCCCGACAGATGACAACAACTGAAATTGATCTCACGAAACTGGACAAGGGGGGATTTCCATAACCTCTGGTTCACCCACTACAATAAGTGTGGTGTCGAAGTTGTGGTGAATCGAAGCAATTTTCTCTGCAAAAGATCACCGAACATGTCACAGCGGGCATTAGATACCTCAGATTCTAGGCGGAAGGAGGGAGGACCAACCAACCCCCTCACCACCTGGAAAAACTCTGCTGGATGAGTTTGCAGAGGCTATATGGGCAGCAAAATTTTCCTTTTTTGCTGCCCTTACAGCTACAGCATAGACACGTAAACGCTCTATGTTGCAATCTGTCAGCTTCAGCACACGAACAGCGCCGCCATTGCTCCATCCGCCTCTCTTCCTGCTTCAGCAACCTCAGGCCCTCCATAAACCACGGAGGTCTGAGAAGCTGTCACTGAGGGAGCAGACGCCTTGGAGCCGTCGGGTCAATGGCCTCCAACAGCCAGGTATTCCATAAAGCCACGAGGTCATCAAGCAGACGGTCATCAAGATCAGAGGATAACTCCCCAAGAGCTTTCCAGAACCACTCAGGTTCCATTAGTCTCAGGGGGCGAACCATCTGAATTGGTTCTACACTACACACATCCCAGGGGCAGACATGCACCAGGAGACGTGCTCGCAAGAGGTAATGATCCGTTCATGACAAGGTTTCTACCGACACCTAACCTATCAACGAATCCCCTGCCTCAAGGCCGGTGCAAAAAATCAGGTCCAGGGTATGCCCCCCATCATGAGTTGAGCCGTTGACAATTTGGGACAGACCCATGGAGGCCATGAACTCACGCTCTGCACCACCGAGACTGACGTCAGCATGTATGTTGAAGTCCCCCAAGACTAATGTTTTCGGGGAGTGCAACACGACATCCGACACCAGCTCCGTCAGGGTGTGTAGGGATGCTGCTGTACAGGTAGGTGCATGATATACTAGCAGCACCCACAATCTGTTCCCTGCCAAATCAAACACAAGATGGGGCCCTCTACCCCTGATATGGTCTGCACTGGATACCTCCTGACAGACCACGAATCCTTAAAAATAATGGCTACACGCCCCCCCCATCCCACCGACAGAGGCTGATGCTCCATGGAGTACCCAGTCGCCACGAGGTCAGCCAAGATAGGCCCCAACTCATTGTCCAGCCAGGTCTCCGTAATGCACACAAGGTTGGTGTCACGGTCCAGGAATAACTCCTAGATCGTAATGGATTTAATAACCACTGACCTCGCATTCAGCAGCATCAGATTCAGTCCAGGGGTCCTATCACCAGCTTGGGAAGAAGTGAGAGGGACAGGCAACAAGCACCTGACCCATCTCGCAGATTTCACACATCCTCCATAAGGACCATATCTCCCCGACCCCATCATGACCCCAGTGACTATGCCCCCCCTCCCAGCTGCTCCGCCCACGTGGCTAAGGAGATCTCCTCCCCACCAATTTCCCCTATCCCCCCCCCGCTTACATTGGGTAGAATCTCACACCATCTCTTCAGGACCATTTCCCCCCCTCCCCAACCCACTCCCTCTTCAATCCCCCTCACACAGAGGCTAGAGAAATTCCCAATCAAGAATGTTTTCAAGCTTAGTTGGTTATCTTTAGCATAGTCTAACATGATTTTAATTATTTTAAATTTTCAAAATAGTATGTTCAGTGAATGCAGTTGGAAGTTCCATTTGCCAAGAGTTTACTACTGAACCCATTTTTTGTGCCCAAAATATAAACTTTTTGCTAAACTACAGATTAGAGAATTTTTTCTGTACTGAGCTTTCTGAACTAGCTTGTCAGAGTGAGTCATTGTGCTTTTGACTTTTATTTTAAGAATCATCATCAGTGATTCAGAGCCCTGTTGGGAAAAGGTCACTGCCATTATATACAAAATCAAACCAATGCTTTTATTGTTTGTTTGGAACTGAATAGATTCGAAGTAGTAAGTGCTTTAAAAAAAGAAGCTTCCCATTACTATTGTTATTTTGTATTCTAATAAGATCTTTGTACATTTTTCTTCCATTGATGAGATTGTTTTTACAATACAGTTTTTTCATGATGAGCTAGGCTAAAACGTTTTATGCAAAATGGCAAGGTTAGAAAAGGAACCAATCAGCCATATGAAGATACAATAGGATGTCAGAAGGGATCTTACGAGTCATATAGTCCAACTGACTGCTTTGATGCAGGATGACTAAAGCTGCAAATTCCCTGACGGATGGCTGTCCAGCCTTTTTTTGAAAACTTTCAGTGAAAGAGAGCGACAACCTCCCTGAGCAAATTGTTCCATTATCAAACAGGAAATTCTCCCTGATAGCAAGCTAAAATCTACCTACCTGTAGCTCGAGCCCATTATTTCTAGTTCTGTCCTCAGTAGTAATGAAGAACAGTTCACTGCTGCCTCCTTGGTGGCAGCCCTTTAGATATTTGAAGACTTCTGTCATGAGTGTTAACACGGGCTGGAAGCCTACCTGACCCAGACCTGCTCTGTGCCCCCTTTGCAGCTATCTCGTGTGGGCTCTGCAAGGACCCCAGCAGACCCTAGGCCACCGTCTGCCTGTGTGCATCCGCTACCCACCCTAGAGTTACAGTCACTACTGCAATTGTGACACACTCGTGGAGAACAAGCACTGCCCTGGGCAAGGTTCAGTCCAGGTTACCCCATACTTTTTCTTCACTGTTCTGGGGCTGATGCTGTGCAGAGCTGTCCTGGCCCAAACTGGGCAAACATCTGGCGGCCGCTCTTCACATGAGTGGGGCAAAGATGGGGGTGTGTGGTTTAATATGGAACCCCATCTCATGTGATAACACTCATGTCTCACTTTAATCTTCTCTCTGGTAGACTAATCATTCCCTGCTCCTTGAATATGTCCTCAGAAGACTATGTACGATTACCTAAAGAACATTTATTGCAAGAAAAATGCTTTATTATTTGATTGTAGAATGTCAATATTAAATTGCCAATTTAGCCAAAAATATGTTGTTGTTTTTTATTATCAAACAAATGTCCCAACTTTACATGAAAAGCTTGAAGTAGTACACTACCTTATATCGTAGCTATACTCAGTGGGGTCTAGCTCCGTGCCCTTGATCGGCCCCTGTGGTCAGCTGGGAGCGCTCGTCTCGTGGTCCCCCGCGTATCCCGGGGGGCTACTATGGAGAGGGAATTCTTGGTGACCGCTCCAAGGCTGTGGGAACTTCCTTTTGGCAGAGGCCTAGGTGGCCCTGAACCTTCCTTCAGACGTCAGTGCAAGACCTGGCTGTTCTGCCAGGCTTTTGGCGAGGGAGATGGTTCAAGGGGGTTATTATTTTTGGTGGGTGGGGCTGGGGTTTTAAATGTGTTTTACTGTTTTTTTGACGTCCCTCTCCCCACTGTGGGGAGGCTGTGTTTTCCTTCTTGTTTTTGCCCCTTTGTGTTGTTTTATTATGCCTTTTATATGTTTTATAGTGTAAGCTGCCCCAGGCTGCTTTTTGTATGAGGGGTGAGGTAATAAGTTTTCTAAAATAAAAATAAATTATTTTTTATCATCACTCTGCAAGTTTGTTTTTTCAGGCCACCCTTTAGTGAAACTAAAGGATGGCCTGAAAGCTTGTATACTCTCACCAGCTGACGTTGGTCCAGTAAAAAAGAAATCTGAACTACTGTCTTCAGCATCATTGTAGGGGGCAGAGAATAGCTTCCCTTGAAGCACCTGATACTGAAACTTACATTGCAAGTTGATGGTAGCCAAGGGAAACACATCAAGGCTGCAATTGCAAAATAACGTATCTACTGTTCTGTTAAAGGATAATCAGGATTCTGGAAAACCAGTTTTATTCTGAAATTTTTTGGGGGGAGTTCAGAATAAAGGTGGCAGTTGCAGCAGTTATTTGCACTTATGGATAAAATGCTGGCAGAAGAGACGATATCCCACTAGAAAAAGTTCAGTACCCCAAGTAAAAACAAAACAAGTAATTCGAAACCAGAGATATCCACTAATAGTGGATATCCTGAGAGGCGGGTTCGACCTGTGAGATGGGACAGATATTGTGTTTCTGTCCTGCTCACCAACCCCCAGGCAGGTGGTGAGGCGATTGGGGTTCAGAGGGCCCCTGGTCTTGGCTTGATGCTGCTAAACGCGAGGTCAGCGGCTAACAAGTCAACTGCGGTCCGGGAGTTGATCCTGGACCAGTTGACCAACCTCGCGTGTGTCACGGAGACCTGGCTGGACACTGAATCAGGGCCTATATTGGCTGACCTTGTTCCAGCTGGGTACTCTGTCCAGTATCAGCTGTGGCTGGAGGGACAGGGGTGGATAGCCATTATTATTAAGGATGCCTGGTCTGTGAGATTTCCTGTGCGACCTATCATGGGAGTAGACGGTCTCCATCTGGGGTTGGATTTGGCTGGAGACAGGGTGGGGATACTGCTGATATACCATACACCCACCTTTACAGCAGCCTCCCTGCCCGCACTGATCGAGCTGGTGTCGGGTAGTTCTGGGGGACTTCAATATCCATGCCAACGCCAGTCTGGGAGGGGCGGAGCGTGAGTTCATGGCCGCCATGGCAACCATGGGCCTGTCTCAGAGAGTAGTGGGCCCCACACATGCTGGAGGACATACCCTGGACATGATATTTTGCACAGGCCTTGAGGCGGGGGATCCATTGGTGGGGGAGGTGTCAACAGTGCCCTTGTCGTGGACAGTTCATTATCTCCTCCGGGCAGGTATCCTGGCACATGTCAGCCCCCGGAAGGGTGTGGGACCAGTTAGGTTGGTTCGCCCCCGAAGGCTTATGGAACCTGAAAGGTTCCAGATAGCTCTAGGGGATGTTTCCTCTGACCGCGATGGCCGCTCACTCGATGACCTCGTGTCCATGTGGAATGTCGTGTTAACTGATGCCATCGACTGTGTGGCTCCCAGGTGTCCGCTCCTGAATTGCTGACAACGCAGCTCCCTGTGGTATACTGGGGAGCTGCGGCGGATGAAGCAGCAAGGGCAGCGGTTAGAGCGACGGTGGCATCATTCGTGTACTGAAGTTAACCGGTTGCAGCATAGAGTCTGGTTACGCACCTGTGCCATTGCAGTGCGGATAGCAAAGAAGGTTTTCTTTGCTGCCCTCATTGCATCCGCTAAGTCCCACCCGACTGAGCTGTTCTGGGTGGTGAGGGGGCAGGTCAGTCCAGCCTCCCTCTGCCTGGACGTAGAACCATCAAATGCTCACTGTGATTTGTTTGCGGATTCTTTTGCGGACTCT
>QEPC01006023.1:344232-397039 GCA_003113815.1 Sphenodon punctatus
TGTGGAATTGCACACCTGCTTTTTTAATCTTACAGATTATTTGATTCAATGGGATATTTATTTCATTTGCCAATATTTTATAAGAAATATAATCTTTATGGTTACAAGTGCAATGTGTTTTCTCAGACTGTAAAGTTAAGTCTGCACTTTAATTTTGACAGGTTTAGGATGGTAATAAATAATAACATACGTGAACCGTATTTTTTATTTTCATATTAGTGTTTAGAACGAGCAATGAAGTTTGCATTTGAAGAGTTCCATCTTTGGTATCAGTTTGCATTGTCCCTAATGGCAGCAGGAAAAGTAAGTTTCTTTCCAATTCTTGATACTGTGTCTAGTTATTAATCATACTTATTATGTAGCAATTTTCTTATTAAAAGAATGTAACCAGTTTATACCAGCCTTGTGAAGTTACTGTTGTGCTTCGTACTATAAAAGGCACAAAAAATAACCCTTGTGTCAGGAGTTTGGAATCTCAGTCAGAATAAAAATTAAATATGCAATCTGCCTTGCTAAACACAGTAAGCAGAGCCCTGGGGCATATTTACATTTGTTCTCTTTTTTTTATTTTAAATAAGATGTACCATTAAATTATTTTAGTAGTTTATATAATTTTTTAACTGTCACTATCATGAACAGGTGTTGGATTTAGCAGGTAGGCTGTGCAAAGATGGTATGTTGTCAAATAGATTTTTAGTTTGAGACTTCCTGTAATACTACTGTTTGACAGATATTCCACAGTAGGGTGCAAAATTTTCTTGGACAATTTTAAGCCAAGTTGGGATATAATAGTTGAGACCGTTTTTTCCTCCTGCATTACCTTAGCAATGAACTAAGCAATTATAAATATAATAACGTAATAGCAGTGAACTACTATGCATGTTAGTTTTGTTATTTGTTATAAATAGGAAGTGTGGTGTTCTTCCTCTGAGCCTGATCTCAATAAGGAGTGAGAAAACTGAAGTATTTTATCTTTCAGTGTTTTGACTGATTTATGAAGCCACAACTTTTTTCTTGATCTGGGGGCTTTCTTGCCCATTAAGTAGGGCAGAGCAATTGCTAAGGTACACTGAGGCAGAGGAGGAAGTATACTTGAAAGAAAATATTGCCCCTTGATCAGGAAACTGTAGAATTCTTCTAAGTGTGTAAACAGATGAGATATTGCCCCACTTTCACTTCAATTAGCCCTGGATACACCTGCTCGTCTGTCAGATGGCCACCAGATGTTCACATCAGGGCACTACTCGTGTCTTTATTCCAGGGAAGGCTGACCATGCCCATGAGGGTGAATCTGGGGAAAGGTAGGGAAACACGCTGCTGCTCCATGGCTACCTCCCATGTGTTGGGGTGCCCCCGCGGCTACCCCATCTGTTGGGTGTGTGGCCACCTCTGCCCGAGTCACAGCCAGCAGCTCTAAAGCATCTGAGGAACAACTGCAATTCTATGGGGGGGGTGGGTGGAGTGCAGGTGGCCATAGAAGGGAACGCCAAGCATGTTGGTGAGTTTCAGAGGAGCTCTTTACAGCTCCCTCATCAAGGGAACCATGGTTGTTGAGTATTGTTGGCAATTAAAGCTGCCACGTTTTGGGCAGGCAGGGACAGCAGGCCACACAATCAGTGGGTGGGCCATTATCAGGAGTCCCTTCACCCCTCAGGGCACGCTGAAGAGCCAGCCACGTGTGTCGACCTAGCTCCACCCACCATTCCCCAAGCCTACTCACTGTTCTGCCCTCGGCAGTGACATGGCCACGCAAGAATGGTGAACTTGCCCGCTGCTGCAGGGTGCTGGTGGACCTCAGGGCAGGGCAGCACAGGGACCAGACACATGGGATGTGGCCCCGTAACCCAATATGGGCAGCGTTACACCACTTGGGACAGTTCTACTACATGCTGCATCTCTGGCTTTCCCCAGTGGATGCATTGCATTTGCATAGCAGCCTGCTGCCTGCCCTGTGTGTGTGTGTGCGCGTGCGCACGTGCATGTGAAAGTGTGACCTGGTACGGCTGCAATGTGGGGTAGTGCTGCCTAAAATGGGTTAGCGTCTCGTGTGACTGCACCCTATATCAGCTGGTAGGTTGTGGTACAGCATTCTGTGGCTGTACGTCTCCCACCCCTCTTCCTCCGTGTGCTGTGGGAGGAACAGAAGGAGCAAATGTATCCTTCTGCCCTTTTAGAGCAGCTGTTCTTCTAGAGCAGCCTTCTGGCTCTTTTGCTTGAGTATTCAGTGTGTAATCACTACTGCATTGTGCACAAAACCTCATATCTGACATGCATGGTTTGTTATGCAGCTCTTCATTCGATTAAGGAATTAAGCCAATGAAAGAGGGTTGAAGACAAGGTTTAGTAGTGTTTCAGTTGGAAAGAGTTAAACCCAAAAACACAGAATGTGCTTTGCAGTTACAAGACCCTTATGTATACTCTTCAGTTATATGCTGATAACTATTTTTTTATACAGTCTGCTCGTGCTGTGAAAGTCTTAAAAGAGTGTATACGTTTGAAACCTGATGATGCTACTATTCCACTACTTGCTGCAAAATTATGTATGGGATCTCTTCACTGGGTAAGTTTTATATTGGTTGTCAGTCTTATATTAGTTGTTAAAAACGTTTAACAACTAATATTACAACAAAAAATAAACGCCAAAAAGCATGGAAATTATGTCCAGATTTTCTGTCTATATTCCATCATTTACCATCAACATTACTGGAAGATATGTACTAAATTTACTACCATACATACTTACTCTTCTTACTAAGTATTTACCACTAAGTAAATTATCACATTATTTCTTTACATGTCACTTATTTATTCTCATAAGTCACCTACAAAAAATTGTTCAAACTGCCTTAACTGTCTCCTTTTGCGCAGAATTGCATTGGATAAAACTGATTGTATAAAGTTGTCTACGCTCACATTGTGAACATTTCATTGTATGAACTGTATATAATATCTATACATTAAGGACAGAGTTAAGGCAGTTTGAATTTTTTTTGTAGGAGACTTACGAGAATAAATAAGTTAAATAAGTTGACATAAATAAGTCTTGGACTTGGACCAGCGTTGAGCAGGAGCAGCAGCAGAGCAAGTGGGAGGGAGGTGGCGGTGAGTTTCAACCCCCACCCTCCCCATCCCTTCTCATTCATGCTGCTTCAGCTCACCACCTGGCTTGCCCCTCTGCTGGCAGAAGCATGGGCTTCATTGCGCATGCACAAGACAGCAGAACTGATTTTTTAACCTTTGATAATTCGATTCTGGCTGCACCAAAGACTGACTCAAGCAGCACTTGATGTCGATCTCAGACTACAAGACTGTGAAGTCTCAGGACTCAACTCATCCAGGGGAAGGAGATATCGATGGTTCAAAATTGTCAGGATGTAGTGCATTTTGACCATAACCAATTAACTTTTAAACAGTCATAACTTTTGATTTTCTGGCTGGATCTTCTTCAAACTGTGCAAAGATGAGGGCCCTCACAAATATAACCAATAGATACATTTTCAGAACTGTAGCTCAAGCGGTTTCCTCAATATCTGGACTTCAGCAGTCCCCTGCTTATAATGGAGAGTGGTTCTGGCTTTAACTTCCTTACAGCTACCATTGTAAGGAAATAAAATACACCACATAAATATAGTCCTGGGCACTACAGGAAAGAGGACAATTCTCCATGTAAGATGTTTGTAAATGATTATGACTTTATTATGGAATGTCTGAGAATATTTGACAAAAAATTTGGTACAAGGTTAAGTTTTAAGCCATGGTCTGTATTCTCTGAGATGACTGCTGTCGGGTTCCAGTTTTCTTTTCTTTTCTTTTTTTATGAAACTATAATTCTCTATACTAATGCTTTCACCTTAACTGATTCAACATTACAGTGTGTGTTTGTCAAACCATTCAGTTTCTCAATGAATTTGTGTTCCAGCACTGCTGTTGAGACCCACTGTTATTCCATCATAGAGGAGTTGAGGGTGTATGGCAGAAGGGAGGGGAGTCGAGAGAGAGGGCACTTTTATTGTTGCTATATTATTTAGGGGCCCCAACCCCCTTGGAAGGTATTTGTGTGTTAATCTTGCATCCAATTCAGTATTATCCATTATAGTGAAGGGACAATAAAAATGACACGCAATGATAATTGAAATGCTGGGGAAGGAGTCCAAGAGATCTATAATTAACAGTTTTGTGGCAAGAGTACACTGTACTTGCACCAGATACCTACTTTCAAACACCACAATTACCACTGTTATCCTAAAACTCAAGTATCGGGGATCACCACTCCAAATATCACAACTTTTCAGTAAGCCACACCAGGTAATGTCATGTAATAATCTAAAACAATGTATTGCCCTGTTACCTTGACTCGCATTCTAATTTAGCACGCAAAGAATTATCTCGCTATCCTGAATACAGAGAGTATTCAGTCAGTTGATCAGGCTGTCTAACTCTGCTGGGGAGGCTTCAAGCTTCCTTCTTATCTGCACAGGGAAGGCTTGTATGCCACTTTGCGTTGGCTGAAGTTCTCCAATTTGGTCCAAGTTGGTTCTTGTATTTATAGTAAACTTGTTGGTTAGTTGTGCACCCCATCTTCTATAGGAGCATGCACAGGCAAAGTGCTAATTACACTCCTATTACTTTCCATTCAGGGGTCTTTTGGGTGGAACTTTCCTGGCTACTGATACTTGCTTCCTTTATCAGTTCCTGCTTATTGATTCACAGCTTTGCTTGAAAATTTTGCCTTGTCTGCTTAAAGTAACTTAAATCATGGATTTCACCCCTCCCTACCTAGACTTCCCAAGCTGACCTGCACTTTTGACATCTGCTGATCTTAAAGGTGTCAGTCATGGCCTGTTAATGCTTGGTTAGGCAGTTTCACAAATGGTAGTGGGTTTCACAAGCAACTCAGTTTCTTAAGTCCCTTTACACGTACTTAATTTTCACCCTTGTTTTGCTGGGTTTAGCACCATACTACCTGCAGACTCAAGCATTATTATTATTATTATTATTATTATTATTTATTTCCATTTTCTGTAATCCCGCAACTCTCCTTCTCAAAGAACAGCCGGGGTGGCTTACAACATACATAATCACACAAATCACAGTAACAGCAGTTTACCTTGTAATGGCATTTTTTGTGACATTTGAGCAGATATATGGTATGGTATCACCAAGCTGATTGGTAGCATATGTACCACAAAAAAGTTACCTTGAGATATGCAACCTAGAGTTTCCCCTGGAAAACAACTAGATGTCATGAAAAATGTCCTTGCAGGTAAACCAAAGGCAAACTGGGAGAGGTGTTACAGCTGGTAATTGCGGAGTAGCTGTACTAGTACTACTATGCCTTTTTAATCTGACATGCAAGGAAAATAAAATAAAACTTAAATCTAGGACTGAAGCAGCAATTCCTTTTTCCGTTCCGCTATTTCGTTCTGCCATTTTGGAATTGCTCATGACTTTCCGCAGATTTTTCACTGGCATTCCGCTGGTATTTCGCTAATTCTGAAACTGTCAAAACAATCTCGTAAACTGTTGGAACAAGCATTGTTCTGCTACTTTGCAGTGCCGGTGGAAACTGCGGAAGATAGAAACTGTTGGAATAAACATTGTTCCGCTATTTTTGCAGCCGGTGGAAGTAGCGGAATGATGGAGGTAGTGGAATGAAAGTAGTTGAATTAATGTCTTTATCACACCATTCCGCTCATTGCGGAAGAGCTTTTTCTTTCGGAAAAAATACCACAGTGGCTTGCCATTTCAACCCTACTTAAATTGTCATGCTCTCCTTTTGAAATGTATTAGATCTCATTGTATAAAAAGTAATGAATGCATACGAGGGGGGGGGGTGCAGGGGTGAGGGATTTGGGATATGGTTTGTATAGGGAGGGGTTTCCTCGCCTGCCTGCTTTGTGACTCTGCCTCCAGGGGTGCTGGGCTCAAGGGGTTCCTCTCTGGCCACCCTTTCCCTCAGACCTTTATGGGCCCCTTGAGTGTTGTTATTCTTGGGAAGGGGGAAATGGTAATCAGAGGCTGGGAGCCATTCTGGAGAAGTAGAGAGAGAGGCAGCTATTGGGCTCATGTTGGATATGGGGAGGAAGGGCGGGGAGGGTGGATAGAATAGATGATCCAGGCTATCGGGAGAGACACTTGGTGTTGGTTCCCATGTCCCACTCTCCCCCATCTTAGGATATTTGGGGGTTGAGGCCAGTAGAGTCCCTGATCTGACACTGATGCTCCTTAATGCGTGGTTGGTGACAAATAAAAAGTTTATCGTCGATGATTTGATTCGGGATGAGACACTTACCTCATATGCATTAGGGAGACCTGACTGGATGAGGCATCTGAACCACTACTGTCCCAGATGGTGCTGGCTGTGTACTCGGTGCATCATCAATCGAGGTTTGGGAGACAGGGGCCGGGGGGTGGAATGTCTGTGGTCTATAAAGACACCTTGGCCTTCTGAGGTATCTGGTGCCTAACTCAGGTCATGGAATTTCAGATTGAACTCCGGGAGCCAAAAAAATTTTTTAAAAAATTCAGTCACCAGACTTTATCCTGATATTAAACCGTTCTTGCCCCAACTACACCCCTGAACTAGTCTCAGTTTTCTGGGTGCCAATGACTCCCGGGCGCCTGCAAATTTCACACCCTGACCTAACTCATCCAATATACAGAGTGTAAACCTTGTGCTGGACTTTGCTGGGGATAGATTGGGAATCCTCTTAGTGTACTGACACCCCACTGCACAGTTGATTCCGACTGCTCTAGCTGAGCTGGTCTCAGAGGTGGTATTGCAATCACCTAGACTTATCATCTTGGGTGATTTCATCATACACCCTGAGACTGGCATTTTAGGGGCAGAACAGGAGTCATGGCTGCCATGACAACAATGGGCTGCCCCCAAGTAATATCAGTCCAGACACTGAGGCGGGACACACATTTTGCAGCAGTCTGGAGACAGGGGTTCCGGTTATGTGAGGTGTTGTGATAACACCATTGTCATGTCCAGATCCCAGATGTTGATTCTATGCCCTTGTTGGGGTGGTTGGTCTGCCCCTGGAAACTGATGAATCCTGTTGGTTTCCAGAAGACTCTGGGGGATATACCTGCTGACCTTGATGGATGCTTTATCAATTACCTGGTCACTTTGTGGAATGGCATCTTGACCATGGCCATCGGCATGGTTGCATCCAGGCATCCCATCACTTCATCTGCACAGGTTCCCCTGGTATATGAAAGAACAGAGGCAGTTGAAGCGGGAGGGTATGTGGTTAGAGCACAGGTGATGCTCGACTTTCACTGAAGCCAACTGATGCTGGCATAGATTGTTTTTGAAGAACTGTGGCTGTGATGACAGTGAAGAAAGCTTTCTTCTCTGCTACCATAGCATCTTCAAAGTCTCATCCAGCGGAGCTGTTCCGGATGGTGATGGGCCTGGTAAATCTGGCTTGTCTCTACCAGGAAATGGAGTAATCTAATGCCAACTGTGACATTTTTATTAACTACTTTGCAAATAAATCGCTCGTATTCACCACGACTTGGGTGCTGCCTTTTCAGCTGCAGGGTCAGAGTTTGGGATTATAGTAGCTCAGTCTTGTCCTGTTTATTTCGATCGGTTTCAATTGGTAACACCCATAGATGCAGAGGAGGTGCTTGGGGCGATGAGGGTAACCAGTTATGAATAATATCCTTGCCCATTCTGACTGGTGAAAAGATCACCTGCTTGGTTCTGTGCTAGGGTCATTGTTGACTGGGATTGTCAGTGCCTCTTTCCGGGAAGGCAGGGTGTCAGATATGCTTAAAACAACGGGATCTGGCCCCTGCTTAAGAAGCCATACTTGGATGCAGACTCCACAGCCAGCTACCAGCCTGCCTCTAGCCTTCCCTTTTTAGGGAAAGTTATTGAGCAAGTGGTTTCCCAAAAGCTCGAGGCTCACCTTGATGCTATCAGATTCCTGGATCCGTTCCAGTTGGGCTTTTGTTCTGCGTATGGCACAGAGACTGCGCTTGTAGCCTTGGTGGTGATCTGCGCCTTGAGATGGACAATGGGAATTCTACCCTGTTGATCTTATTAGATCTTTCATTAGCCTTTGATACAGTTGATCACAAGGTGTTGACATGACTGCGGGACCTGGCCGTGTGCACAGAACTGCTCTTGGGTGGTTCCGTTCCTTCCAGTCAGGGAGGTACCAGCGATTGCTCATCATCTCCTCTGGACCCCTCCTGTGGAGTCCTGCAGGGTTCGATTCTGTCTCCCCTCTTAATAATAATAAATGTTTATTGTTAGCCAAGGCTATTACAATGTATAATAGCAAACAACAAGAAAAAAAACACTATGGAATCATAAGTCCATACAAAAAGTTGCATAAAACACTCCAGGTTAGCCATTAACCTGGTGGTTAACAGAAACACTCCAAGTTAACGAAAACAACATGGAATCATAAATTCATACAAGAAAGGTACAAAAAACACTCCAGGTTAACCGTCAAATCCATTAACCTCAATTTACAAAGGGCCCTAAGCAAGCTTCCCTGATCCGCAGATATATCTGGCAGAACCTAGCAACTGATCTGGCCATCTCCGTATCATTGTAATTTAGAAAGATCTTAGACAGCACACCCAAATCCCGCTGACCAACACTATAGCAGCCCAACAGCTCCCTTCTAGGGTCATTAAGAGCTGTACAGCGGAAAAAAATATGGGTGCAGGAATCTGGTTCCTGCAACTCACAAAGCTGACATAATCTGTCCAGCTTCGGAATACCGTTATAGCGCCCCTCTAACAGGGCCGAAGGAAAAGAGTTGCACCTAAATCTGGTGTACACCCTTCTACAGCCCGAGTCCAGCCAAGAAAATAAATAGCTGGAACTCAGGCAGGGGGGATCTGCCAGAGGATATTCAGGTGCCACTTCTGGGGCGGCCAGAAGAGCCCTCTCTTGCTGTAGTTCTTGGTCTCTCAAACGCCTCCGAATCAAAGTCAGAGAACCTGCTGTTCCAACCTGCCTCAATGATTCACAGGAGAAACCCAAACGGTTCAACACCACCTCCAACTGACTAGCCCAGGAGCTATGAAGCCCTTCGGCCACCAACAAGGCCAACAGGGAATTATCCTGGGGAGGAAAAAGATATATCTTAACCCAGTAATTAAGAAGTGATAACATAGCCCTCAGTCTCATAGTGGATCTGAATGTTTCAAGCCTCAAGAGCACCTGAGGCGTTCCCCTAGGAAGCCCCAGAATTGCACGCAGCAATTGATTCTGAATGGGCTCCAACTGTGAAAGAAAGGCAACACCCCAAGCAGGAAAAGCATATAAACATTGAGAAATAACCTTGGCCCTAAAAAGCCGTAAGGTCGGTAACACCAATCTCCCCCCCCGATGAAACAAATAGCCAAGAATGGCAGCTGTAGATCTTCTAGCCTGGAGTCTAACAGCCTCCATATCAGGTACCCAACTCAAGGATGAGGCAAAAATTACCCCCAAATACTTGAAGACTTTAACTTGTTCTAGAACATTGGGGTCAATCCTCCATTGGTGACTCTTATGAGCACCCTGGTGCCCCATTACCATAACCTTAGTTTTACTAAAATTAATTCAAAGGTCCTCCCTTCCACAATAATCCCCAAAACGTTGCAACACGATCCTCATTCCAACCAAGGTCTGAGATAGTAGAACTGTGTCATCGGCATACAAGAGAGCCAGAACCCTCCTGTCGCCGATCCTGGGGACATGTATATCTGTTTCCTTCAAAAAGGGGATCAGATCATTTAGAAAAAGGTTAAACAATACCGGGGCTAACAAACAGCCCTGCCTAACCCCTCGAAGAACCGCAACCGGCTTAGTTGATGAGTGAGTTGTAACAGAGCGAACTCTAATCTGGTTCTTGGTATGTACCTTTATTAAGAGAAAAATTAAACGTGGATCCATAGTAGTAGCTCTCAATTTGGTCCATAGTCTCTCTCTACTAACAGAATCAAAGGCCATACTCAGATCTACAAACCCCAGGAAGAATTTTCCCTGCCGAGCTACATACCTCCCTACCAATGTGGAGAGGGTGACTATCTGGTCCAGGGTGGATTTCCCGCTTTGGAACCCCACTTGTTCAGATTCCAGTTAATAGGTCTCCTTCAGCCAGGCCAGAACTTTCTCCAACAAGAACTTGGTGTAAAGTTTCCCCACCACACTAAGAAGGCAGATAGGACGATAGTTCTCAGGGAGAGAGGGATCCCCCTTCTTAAAGATTGGAACCACAGTTCCACTAAGCCAAGCCCTCGGCAACTCCCCATCCTCATTAATTGCGGAAAAAAGGGGAGCCAAAAAATTGGCCACCAATTTTGAACAAAATCTTCTCCAGGAGCCTTCCCTGCACGTAATTTAGTAATGAATATGATTACCTCCTCCTTAGAGACTGGGTGCCAGGCTGGCAAGCTATCCCTAGAGGGCAAGCAGATCGGACCCTCTAAAGGGCCGGAAAATATATTGGAGTAGAAATCCACCCAAACTACTGGGGGGATACAATACTCTTGCCGACCGGCCCTAGTTGGACGAATAATGTCCCAAAAAGCTTTCTGATTGTTCTGGAGGGCGGCCCTCTGCAGCCCAGCCCAACCCTCCTGCTGAGCTGCCAGTCTTTTAGTAGATATCAAACACCTATAATCTCTTCTCAAAGACTGTAGGGCTATCCTAACGGGCCAGGAGGCTTTCCTCCTTAATCTATTTACAAGCTGCCTCAATTTCGCGCTCATACTACAGCAATCTTGGTCAAACCAAGAAGAATATTTCGGCCTTTGGAAAGCTGTCCTTCTCTGCGTCGCTAATAGGGGGAATAAAAGGACCATCAGACCCTCAAAGGCCTCCAGATGATCCCCCGCTCCTGCCATAATCTTGTCAATAAGCACCCCCACCTCCTTCCTTCGGGTAAAATCCCCCAAGGCTGATCTAAGATCCTCAGACCACTTAACGTGGGCAAAGCCCGTGACCTCTTCCCTTGACCCCAGCCCCTGACTTGAATTCCTCAGGGGGTCTATAAGGGACAATTCATTTGGGAGATGGTTGGTTTCAAACCTCGGGATTACTGAGAAATCGAAAATACTAAAGAAAAAAAGGTTGGACACCAAGAAATAATCTATAATACTAGAACCCTGGGGAGAATGGTAAGTGAAGTCTCCATCTGGGTCCCCCCTTGAATGACCATTCATCACCAGTAATCCCCAATTCTCCATGAAACCTTCCAGCTGGCCAGCCCCATGGCTGACTGCAATGTCCCTAGAGGAACGAATGCTCCAAGGGTATTCAGAAACATCCAGTCTTACAGGAACCCGTTCAGTTGGAGCCCCCAACCTGATGTTAAAATCACCCTCAAGTACTAACCAAGCCCCCGGATAGGAACTACACGTCCTGGACAATATCCCACTAACTCTATCCCAAAAATCTGGCACAAAAAAAGGGGAAGAAGGAGGAGCTAAATAAACATTCCCCAGCAACACCTCCATTCCAGAAGGAAATGCACAAATAAAGCAAGGCAAAATAGGCTCCAATGGAGTCACATAGTTTAACCTGAACACCCAAAGCTATAGAAACAAGGAGGGCCAAGCCTCTGCTAGGTCTGCCTAAACGAACAGGGGGTAAGGTGTTTACACAAAATACTGTAAATCCCTTACAAAAAAATTCCTCTACAGCCCAGGTTTCCTGCAATAAAATAAGGCTGTACTCAGCCAAAAAACAAAATAAATTAATATCAAGGCAATGGGACTTCCATCCAGAGATGTTCCAGCTAAGGAGCCTTAGGGTCCCAGGACTCAGTTCATAATGTCATTGAGCCACCGGAGCGGGGGGGGGAGGGGGGACAATCCAAATGGGAAGCTCCTTCCTCAATCTCCCCCTGTAGCTCAGGGGACTATAAGGAATGAAGAACTGGTGATAGAGATTTGAATTCCGATTCTATTTCGGGAGGGAAGATGAACAGAAGGATCACACCTCTCAGAATTCCTAATCCCTTCAGCACCCTCATCCCCCTGCCCCCCCCCCCCAAACCATTGGGAGAAAGAGATCTATCAAGACAGACTGCGGCTACCAATGGGTCAATTTCACCGCTACTCCTATGACCCACAAAGCAGGGAGAAGGGGCTGTAAGGGCTTTGGGCCTAGTACCTCCCACAACCTCCACACAAACAGGGAGATTCAAAGGAGCAGATGGAGACAAAGCCTTCCTCCTAGTTACTACTAGCCGATAACCTTTATCCAGATGAGAGGAAGAGTGGGAAGACTTTAACCGTGATGTAAAATCCCCCAAATGTTTAGATAAAGTCCCAAACTGATCCAGCAAAGCCTTTTGGCCCTCAGGGTAAAGACAGGGCCAGAGTAAAAAAGGGGCCACCCCTGTTATCGGAGGATCAACCTCCATACTACTTTCTATAACATCCTGGTCTGGATTAGACAATGGCCGAATTTCTGCTTCCCGATCTTCCATAGGGGGTTGAATTTTAACCCTATGATGTTCCCCCCCCCACCCCCCCCCGTGGACTGGAAGTCTTAACTTCCTTAACTCAACCTGAGAGGAAGTAAGGGAATCCCTCCCCCTGCGCCTTTCTCCTGCTCCTGAGACCGGCCGGAGGTGGGGTATTTCCCCCGAGGGGGCTCTGCTCTACTTACCCTTCTACAAGGCTGCGATAAACTGCCTCCAAGATTATTTAGACTTGCCGGTAATTCTTTGGAACAAAAATCACCCTTTGCCATAAAAAAATGCTCTGGGTCCCTCTGAAACGCCCTAGACACAAAAATAACTTTACTATTTAAAGCTGGGAGACCTTCTAAAATCAAAGTAACCCAGCTAGGGGAATCAAACAAAATATTAACCATACGGCACTCTTTGCAGCTAAAAATGATATCTACCGAAACTATATTGTGTCTAGTAATAGGTTCATGAAGTAAATGCCGCAGATGTTCCGCCACATCTAACGGAGTACTCCAAAGAGGGAATAAACCAGAACCCAAAGGATAAATTGAAAAAATCAAATTACACGAGGAAGCCCTAAATGATACTAGCCCATCTGGGTCCACTAAAATAGGTTCCAAATTCCTGCTGAGAGGCAACTTAACTTTCTCTGGGGCAACTGAATTAGAAAGCATAGGGCCATTAATAGAACGTACAGGGCAAAGGCCCTTTGTTCCTGACTCAGCCAGTTGAGGAACGATAACACAATCTGCACTTGGCTGCACTAGATCCTTTCTGTGGCCAGAGTGCAGCCCTGGGTCCCCAGCAAACCGAGCATCCTGGCCAAGAACCAGAGTCAAAGTCTCTACCTTATCATTAAGCTGATTCAGCTGAGCAAACATAAATTGCAATGTTTCAGTGGTTAAAGTCACATGCTTGGATAGAAAACTAGACAGGCCCACCTCCTCAATGGCCGCCTAACGGCCAATCGGCGATACATAAGTAACCGATGTCAAAAGAGTCTCCCGAGGGGTTAAGGGAGTTAACGACTGGCAAAGTTCGCCCCCCAACAGAGTACATGACGTAGATGGTGCAGAAAAGCGATTAGCAGTTGGGAGATCTATCTGCAGTCCGGGATCCACTGCAGGCGGAACAGGAGGAGATCTTACCAGGAAGCTTTCCATTCTTCGCTGTTTTAGATGTTTATCCAAGGGAGGAGAAAGAATAGCGGCTTCCGCCCTAGGGCATTTAGAAGATTTCATAATCACCGCTAATTAAACAAACAGAAGGGGACCTGGCGCACCTGGCCCGCGCCTAAGGCCGCGCGCACAAGGGCACGCCCTTGCACGTGTGGCCCTTAGGCACGCAGGCCACGGCGCATGCTTATGGTGCTGCCGCAGGCAGGGCACAGCCTTTACACGCCTCAGCCCCGTAAGCCTCAGGTGCAATCAATCAGTAAACGACCCCACCAGCACTTTGATTTACACTGGCCTCTGATAGCCTCGACCCCACTCCTCGTCTATCGCCACAGCTACCCCTCAGCTAGGACAACGGAGCTGTCAACAGCAGCGGCTCTGACGTCTCACGGGCCCGGTCTCTTTCACTCCACAACGCTGCCGCAGGCAGGGCACAGCCTTTATACGCCTCAGCCCCGTAAGCCTCAGGTGCAATCAATCAGTAAACGACCCAACCAGCACTTTGATTTACACTGGCCTCTGATAGCCTCAGCCCCACTCCTTGTCGATCGCCACAGCTACCCCTCAGCTAGAACAGTGGAGCTGTCAGTAGCAGCAGCTCCCATGTCTCACGGGCCCGGTCTCTTTCACTCCACAACCTCCCCTCTTTTTCAGAGGGGTGTATCTGAGACCACTGGGCAAGGTCATTTGGAGGTTTGTGGTGAGATGCTGATGACACTCAGCTCTACCTCTTTTTTTCATTCGACCAAGGTCCTGCAGTCTTGGTGCTAACTCTCTGGGTGCTTTTGAGAACTGGATGAGGGTGAGCTGATTGAAGTTCAATCCTGACAAGACTGAAGTGATGATGGTTGGCTGATCTTGTGACTTGGAGGGGATTGGGACTCCTGTTATTGATGAAGTCCGGCCCCCTCTGGGCAGTCAGGTCTGCAATGTTGCAGTGCTTTTGGAACCCTTGCCGTGCCTGGATCTTCAGGTATTGGTGGTGGCCAGGAGTGTTTTTCACCAGCTCCATCTGGCGAGGAGGCTGTGGCGTTTTCTTCCTGACTCTGATCTGGCCACTGTTGTCCATGCTTTCATCATCTTGAGGCTAGATTACTGCAATGCACTCTATGTGGGGTTGATCTTGATGACTATTTGGAAGCTGCAGCTTGTGCAGAACACGACAACTCTGCTCCTTTCGTGGCCGAGTCACCAGGAGTACACGTGCTTCAAAGTCTGCACTGGCTCACTATAGCTTTCTGGGCACAATTCATGGTGCTGGCTTTGACCTTTTAAAGCCCTGAGTGGTCTGGGCCCCATATATCTGAGAAACCGTATCCCCCCATGTTCCATTGTGGTCCCTACGGTTGACTGGGGGTGCCCTCTTGCAGGTTCTATCTGCTGTCCTTGTCTGTGGGATGGGAGTGTGCAGGAGGGCATTCTCAGTTGCTGCCCCAGTTCTGTGGAACTCCCTTCCCCAGGAGGTCCATCAGAGTCCCTTCCAGAGGTGGTGCAATACTTATTTGAAAAAGCATTTAGGTATTTTATTATTTTGTTGTTTATTTTATGCATTGTAAGCCACCCTGAGCCATTGTGGGAAGGGTGGCATATACATTTAAATAAATAAAATAAATTATTTGTATTGGGTATAGGGCATCCTGCCATGGTCCTTGAGAATCCCTTCCTGCCCAGTGATTCTAATGATTCTTTGAATTTTAGTATTCTACATTTAGAGTAAATTTAAAAGTTTGTTCAGGTCCTTGTCATAGCCAAATGTTAATTCCCATTTAAAGAATATAGTCATGTTGGAAATGACTGACTAAAGTCAAAATTAAAAAAGTTCTATTAAAACATTTGTGGTGGTCCTATGCTAAATTTTTTAAAAGCCATTTTTATGAATCCCAAGTTAGGGAAAATATTTTAAATTAAAATATTTCCTTGTTAAGTAATTGAATCCTTAATACTATGTTGCTTTATGAAATGCCCTTGTCACTGTTTTCTTTTTACTTAAAACAGCAACTTAGTAAAGGGAATAATTCATTGTTGTTACTGCTACTGTATACATTGCACAATAAGCATATAGCATAGAGGACATGTCCTTTCAATTTAATAATTATGGCTACACATAAATTGTTCTTAATATACAATACCTCTTGCGTTACAGAGGAATGGTTTTTATTAGTATCAGGAATTTTTTAGTATTTTTAGTTCTAGCAGAGATTGGTGATGTAGTAGAATTAATGACTTCTTATTCTACTGAAAATGTAGAATGGCTTGGATTTAGAGATTTGACTTAATTGCTTAGATATGGGTCCTGATCCTCCAAGCTGCTCCATTGAGGTGGATTCTTCCACAAGCACAGAGTATGGGTTTGCAGATTACATTCAGCTCCAGTAAGTTCCTATGAGATTTTTCTTTGCCATTTTGTTTTAACTTTGCTGGGCTGTCAAGTAAGTTAGATCCTATCAGAAGTGCTTGTTTTTTCCAGCTCTTTGTTTCATTGCAAGACTCCTGATACTCGTTCTTTTTACCCTAAGTCCCCAGTTCTTCAAGTCATGGGATTGTGTGTCTCAACTTACTTTAAAAAAAATAAAAGTTCTCTGCCTTCATAATTTTGAAGAAAAGCTTTAAAAAAGATCAAAAGTCATGTAAAAGAATTCCAGACATTTTTGTAAAAATCTTAAGTTTTTTAAAGCCAATATTATGATTTTTTTTCTGTCAAGACTCACAATTTTTCAATCTTTGATGCTGGTAATAGTTAGTTGGTCAGGGCCTTTGCTGAAGTCTTTGAGTTGTGTATGAAGCAGTGGCCTGCCTACCATGGGCACTGCAGGATCGTGGTCTTACTTTCTCTCCAGCTGTTTGTGTAAGTTTCTCACAGGACAACTGCTGAACAAGAACTTAAAAGACAAAAAAACAACAAAAGGCTATGAAATTTGAGAAATTAACAGCACATTGAGGAAGAGATTCAAGACATGAAACAACTTTTAACATTTTCAACAATTCACAGTCACTATTTTTCAAGTTCTGGGGTTTCTTAAGTGTAAGGTGTGTATGGAACAAGAAAAAAAAATGTTTAAGACATCATGTAACATTCACAAGTATCTTTCATAAAAAATGAGGGGGCCATATTCGTGGCCTCCTTAATTAATCTAATGTAACATCACTCCATAGGGGGCTAGGCAGCAGCTCTAAGGTCCCATCACACACAAATGTGAAAGCTCCTTGTGGCAGTCTATTGGTTCTGTTGTGAAGTTATTGCATAATTTGATCCCTTGCTGTGCAACTTAGGATATTAACAAATGAGACGTTGGCCCACAGCCCATGCCAGGTGGGTGTGCGCCTACCCATTTATTAGGAGTTTTCCCCCATCGATCACGTGGCCTCCACCAACCAGACCTGCAACCCACACTCACAGGGGGTCTCAGAGAACATGGAGCCCGCCCCACGGGGGAATGTAGGCTAATGTGCACACACATGTCCATGTTCCATCAATTAGGTTGCGTGCAGTGCCTCCACACTCTACCAGCAACATAAAGTTGCAGGTGGAAATCCTAGAGCATACAAGGAGCAACCACTTCCTGTCCCACTCTCACTGGCGTCACAGTGAAATACATGCAGGGAGCCTGGACATGCTAAATGTGAGTGAGGGATGCATGGACCGAAACCAGACTCCAGCAGGCTATTATTTCATTTGTTAACACCTGTAGACCATTTATGGCAAAACATACCTGCTAATATGGTCAATTAGTTGCCAGTTCCAGCTGGTCTATAAAAACCAGACACAACTGCTTGGAAAGAGATCTGCTCAAGGAGATCTGGAGAGCAGAGCAGAAAACTGGGATGCTGCGGGCCAGAGGTTCCCAACCTGTTTTGGGCTCAATGCTTACCTGTCAATGCACCCCACTTAGCCATGCATGTAAACAGAATATAACACAGAAAACTCTTCTAGCATGTAACCAAAGACAAAACTAAGTGAATATTAACTGAACTTGTATATTAGCCATTACACCTATAATATTAAATAAAAGATTATTTAATTAAAAAATTATTATAACAGCTTTGGCATGGACTGGAAAGTCCTTGGTTAAATTAACAACTATAATTACCTAAATTTCCAAGACGCACCAGAGCAGCACGAAGAACTACTGATCTGGGTAAGAATAGGAAGCTTTCTGGTACCCTAGGCTCCTCAGGGAAAGGGCTATTTGGGTAGGAACTGCTAGGCAGGAGTACAATAGCAAGATCAGTTACTTTGTGTTTGGACCCTAGGTGAAAAATAAATGCTGATGAGGGATGTTCTGAACAGTAGCATGTGTTGTTTACATCAGAGGAGGCTCACCATCAAGTATACAGCCTGGTTAAATCTCTCTCCTAAGTTATTTATTTGAAATTGACAAGGTTTCAAGTTGATTTGTATCCCTGTAGCTCAGTGTCTGTTTAATCATAAGAATGGGTGGCTCGGCCTTCTATAAGAACCATATACTTTACTGTGGATTTTGGCGGGGTGGGGGGGAGGGGAAACTATACATAGTTGGGGGTATACTTATACATTTATAATTTTTGAGAGTTGAAGTAGGTTATATATTTTAGACCTGAGGTTTACTGTGTCCATGTAATGGGCACACACTTCTACCAACTGTCTCATTTTAACACAAACTTCTGCTTGCTTTCAGATATATATCTTTATATATTTGTGTATGGAGTTTTTAGTAAAGAAAAATCCACGGCTTGTACTTACTTTTTCCTGCTGTTTTCAGTTAGAAGAAGCTGAGAGATTTGCCAAAATGGTGGTTGATGTCGGGGAGAAAACATCAGAGTTCAAAGCCAAAGGCTACTTAGCCTTGGGATTGACATACAGCCTGCAAGCCACTGATGGTAAGATGCAAATGCATGGAGTTAAAAGATTCCAGTTGTACTTAATAAAAACTGCTTCATTCCCAACTCACCCAAAATATACCACCTTCTGCATTTTGTGCAAATTTTTGTCCGAATATTCTACCAATATATTAAACTTTTTGCTTGTGAAAAAATTGACATTTTAATATTACCCAATAAATCCTGTTTGTTTTTAGCTTCTTTGCGAGGGATACAAGAGGTCTTGCAAAGAAAGGCTCTTCTTTCATTTCAGAGGTGAGTGGGTGTTAATCTTTTCATTCAGTATTATGTGTGTTTAAAGGAGATATTTATAAAGATTATGTAATGTGTATTTTACCTCTGGGAATCTGTCTTCATGAGTACAGAACATATTGCATTAACATTCACTTCATCAGTTTGTGCCAGACAAATCCAGACTGATTCCTAAGATATTTTTGTTGTCATTTAGCAGAGAAAAAACATTAAACAATTTTCTAAAAGAAAGTACAATTCTTAAGGCCACCACTGAAGCTAGTAAAAATATTTTGGTGATGGTCTTACTGTCATTGGTCACACTATACAGCAGGAATTTCAATTTTTTTATGGATGCTTTGTGTTCAGAATGGCAATGGAGGTGGTTAGTACATATGGAAAAAAATAAGATTTAGTAGTATTTGTCATTTGCAACGGATCTGAGAATTAAAATTCCCTTTACACAGAGCAGTTATACTGTGGCCATGCAAGTTTTCCCCACCATGCTGAGCCTTCACCGGGAGACAGTGGTAAATTTGGGTTTACACAGCAATTTACTTTCCATGGGCGTCTTTTTGTAAATATTAATTGATGTAATGGGGGAATGCATGTATTATTATTATTTATTTATTTGTTTATTTATTTATTTATTTATATAGTGCCAGCAGTACACATGGCACTGTACAATTAATAGTTACAGACAGATCACTACCCCAGGGGGCTTACAATCTAAGGAGGGGGCATCTCTTAGATTGTAAGCCCCCTTTATGGATGCACTGTGGGGAGGCTTCAGAAGGGAAGCAAATATTAAGACTAGATGGCGAGAGTTACAGGAGTGAGATTCAATTAATGTGGATAGTAATAACAGTCCTTGGCCAGGGAAAGGACATCACTAAATGCAGAAAAAGTGGAGGAAGTCTGTAAACTCATGAGACTTCTGCCAGAGGTGCTCAGTGGCACGAGAGCAGGATTGGAGATGGCGGATGATAGAATGGCATGAGAAGGGAGCAAGGGAATCAAGGGATGAGATGAAGGCAGAGATAGCAGAGCAGAGAGGGCAGGTGGTAGAGGAGACAGATGGGAGAATATGAGAGAGAAAGGAAGCAAAGTCCAGAGGGTTGATGGATTGAAGGTTATGGAAAGAGCAAGAGGTTGGGGAAGCAGGAGGGCACGAGTGGGAGACAGAATGAAACAAGGTGATGATCAGAGACAGGAAGGGCATCAAAGGAGAGATCTAAGAGAACAGTTTTTTGATAAGACTAGGTCAAGGGAGAGGCTGTCACAATGCATCAGGCAGTCAGTCAACAGGCAAAGGTCGAAAGAAGAGGTCAGTGAGAGGAAGCAGGAAGTAGCAGGGTCAGGGGGTGTCCACACGGATATTGAAGTTCTTAAGAATGAGGGTGGGAATATTGTCCTCAGAAAGGAAGAAAATAAGCCATGTATCAAAGTCAGAGAGAAAAGAGGAGAAGGAGCCTGCCTGGTGGTAGATGCCTGCAACACAGAAGTGGGAGAGGGAGTAAAGGCAAACACAATGGGCCTCAAAGGAAGAGAGAGAGTGAAAGGGAGGAGTGCTGAGGGGTTGAAACTGGCAAGATTTGACAAGGAGCAGACCAGCATCGCCGTCACAGCCTCAGAGCGTAGCGAGTGGATGAAGGAGAGGCCACCACAGGAGAGGGCAGCAGGAGTGGCAGTGTTACAGCGGGGGAATCCATGTTTCTGTAAGGGCAAGGAGAGAGTGGGAGAGAAAGAGATTGTGCTTTCTGGATGGAAGAGCAGCAGTTCCAGAGAGCGCAAGAGAAGGGAAACCAAAATGGGGGGAGACAGGGGATAGGGATGCAGTTTGGAGAGAGTGGGTGGTGATGGGAGCGGGAAGTAGGATTGGTGGTTGAGATATGGGAAGGTGGGGCTTGATTGGAAGGAGGAACGTTGCTCCAAGGGGGGAGTTGGGAGAGAAGGAGTTTAGTAGAGGAAAGGAGAAGGGAACAGAGGTACATGGAAGTAGACCAGATATTTGCTGTCAGCGGGCAGGATTGACCAATGGGAGCTGACATGTTGCAGAGGTTTGGTGAATGGTATAGCAGAAAGCCACAGGAACAGGTTGTACACAACACTGGGCCAAATGGCCAATGCTCTTTTGCTTCACTCTTCAGCCACTGCCCAAGGGACAGCACCCTAGCTTCAAAAGACTGACTTGGAATGAGACAAAACACAGCAGATCTGCATCTCTGTAGACAAGGGAGCTCTCAATGGACAGGTCTCAGGTGTCAGCATGTTAGCCCTCTGATTCCACCCCCCACCCACACACTTGAGAGAGGTTAGACAAGTCCCTTCCTCAACCATATTAGATCAGATTCCTAGCTTGAAATGGCAAACTGACCTGGAATGAGACAAAATACAACTGATTTGCATCTCTGTAGACAAGGGAGCTCGCAGCAGACAGGCCTCTACATGTATTGGTTTCTACATGTGTTTAAAGTTATAAGCCTAAAAAGATCCAGGTTTAGGTAGTACAGCCAACGTACATATGGCACTGTTGGAACTTCTCGTTCAGTGATGTGTGTGTGCTCTTGTGTGAGTCCACCTTGGTTACACAACTGAATGTTGCGAGACTTAGAGGAAGTTATTTTAGTAAGTTTATGCAGTAGTACAAATGTTACTATTTTATTTTTTTAACAACTATGGTCGTTTTAAAGGTGGAAGGGGATGTAAAGGAAAGATGGATATGTTTGAAACCAATAGCTTTTGGTTATTTTTCACAATCAGTCACTTAAAATGAGCTGATTGTTTTTAAATATAGTCTTCTAAAACACTGAAAATGAAGGGGTGCACTCTTTCAACACATCGCGCACCTTCCACATATTCTTTTTCACATCTTCTACTTCGAATGTATCCAAGCCACCACTGCCATTCACACAAGTTTCAGAACCTGCCCATCTCCATTTGCCTACTACTACCCATAAGTATTGCTCTGGTGTCAGCCTGACTCTGTGCCTTTGGCTTTTGATGCTTTGATCTCATTTAATCCCTAACTGGAGCTCCCTACTAGGGTTTTTCCTATTCTGGTTTCATTCTAGCAGCAAAGGGTCGAGTGATACTCTAATGGCTACAAGGAACTCTTACTCATTCTCCATTCCAGAGCCCTTTCATATAGGAAGTCCCTCGGGAAAAGCGCCGTATGCCGGTCTCAGCAAGTTGCAGAGCCCTGCACTGGAGAGAGATAGCACAGATCCCTGCTCTCTCTCCCCCCACACAGGGTTTTGCAAAGGGGCTTGGGTGTGGGGAGGCAAGTGGAGGTTCCTGAGGGACTTGTCATACCAGAGACATTGAGGGACACACACACACATCCTCCCAGGGCAGCCCCTTGGGAAGCTGACTTTTCACGGGGCTACTAATGCCAGAGTGGCCCCTTCCAAAGCTACAAGCGGCTGCCTGGTAAATTTTAGCCAGAAACTGACCAAACAGCCACTTGAGGGCTTTGCAAGGGGCTACGTTGGCCAGGAGAGCTAGAACCCCTGGGGCTTTGCAGAGGGGCGTGGTGACTTTTTACCAGGAATTGCCATGGCAGGGTGGGTGGGTCCCTCACTCCTGACAGGGCAGCCCCTTGGGAAAAGCCGCCTCCCCCCGCCCCCCCAAACTGCTCTGTGGCTTGTAAAGCCATGTGTGGGGGAGGGGGTGGGAGTGTGAACCCTTGTTCTCTCCTCCCACGCAGGACTTTGCAAAGGGGCTTCAGAGGCTTCTCTTGATGGGCTGCCTTGGCAGGGGGAGTGGAGGGGACTTTGCAAAGGGCTACTCAATTCCAGCCAGTTTCAGCCTGAAACTGACCAGGCAGACACTTGAGGGCTTTGCAAGGGAGGAGACCAGGGGGCCCAGCTTATCAGGACAGGCCCTTGCAAAGCTGGGTCTGTATGCTCCCCACAGCTCGCCAAACTGATGTTGGGAGGGGGGGATCCAGGCTCAAAATCTCACCAAGAACTCGAATCGGGTAGGAGAACTTGGAGATCTCGAATCTGGTTCTCTTTTCTGCAAGAATTGTTTTGATTGTCGTTTCAGCCCTATTTCCCATGAATGTGGTAGTTTATTTCTTTCTACCAGCTAGCAGAGTTCCTGAAGACTTTTTAATTTTCTAAGACTTCTTAGCAGCGACTAAAGTAGTAGTGTCTGCTGACATCAGGAAACATATCTGGTGTCTCCTTGGTGAACTCTTACTCTTTAGTCATAGTGTGTGGTTGGAATTTTAATTTTGCAGCATTTTGAAGCTTTGAAATCTCTGTGCTTAATAGCAGCAGAAAAAGCTACACATGAAATAACTTGAAAAATTGTAATTACATCTGTTTCCTTTCTTAAAAGCTTTGAATCTTTGTGGTTCTCTAGTACAGGTTGGTGCAGCCTACTTGAAATATACACTGCATTGTTCTGTATTTAGCAGTCTAAATGCGCTATTTCAGTTTATTTGATATCGAAATTATATATTCATTCTGTCAACTGGCACTCCATGCTAATTTGTACTAAGCTTTCAAATTAAAGTATCTTTGGCATTGTTACTGAAAACATGAAGGATGAGTTTTCAAAACAATAGTGAGCAGTTAATATATTTTTTTTTTTTAGTGTCTACTTACAGTAATGCTAACAGTACTTTTTAATTCCATAGTCAAAAACCCTCCGGTTTACAAGAAGAGTTAAGGCTCTTGCAAATTCACTCATTTTATTTATTTATTTACTTATTTATTTTAAAATGTATACCCTGCCCCTCCTGCCACAGGTAGCCCAGGGCGGCTAACAAAATCATTCAATAAAAATACAATAAAATATATAAAAACATTTTATAGAAAGAACAATAATACAAATGAGGAGAAAAGAAAACCCATAACCCACCCACCCCCCTTCTCCCTCACCAAACGCCTGATGGAACAGCCAGGTTTTACAATTCCTACGGAAAACTGGGAGGTCTGGGGCCAGACGGGTTCCCACCGGGAGGGAATTTCCAAAGGCGTGGTGTGGCCACCGAGAACACCCTGTCCTGCGTGCCCCCTCCCCCCCCCGGGAAACCCGAGGTACCCAGATGACCGCAGGGGTAGCTGGTAGAAACTGAAATAAACTACCACATTCATGGGATTTAGTCCATGCACTAAAAAGTATGGAAATTGCAAGTTAAAGCTCCTGCCTTAAGTTTCATGCCATCTTAGCACTAAAGACATTGTACAGTCTCACATATTGTGCTCACTTACTACTTAGGTTGTATGTACCCACGCTTTGCCCTCATCTTTCAGCCCCAATCCTCTTTCGGTTGGGGGCAACACTGAAGCTGGGGACAAGAGGGCCGAAGCTGGCCCCTCACCCCCTCTGTTTCCTCTTTAAGAAAGAGATAACGTAGGAGTTCTGACTCCCACCATTTCCCCCTGTCTAATCTACTTCGTCCCAACCCTTTAACAGAGAACTCAGGACTCCTGGCTTCCAGCATGTCCACCCTACTCTAATCCAGTAGACTGCACTCCCTTCACAAGCAACCCAGTAGTCCTGGTTCCTAGCTTGTTCTCCTCTCCTCTGCTCAGCTCTCAACCTTGTAACAGTCAACCCAGAAGTCCTGGGTCCAAGTTGCCCCTCTAATCGTCTAGCCCCCACCCTTCACAGAGAACTCAAAAGCTCTGGGAGAAATACAATGTTGATCTGTGTGTGTCATATGGAACAGAAGTAAGGGTGTGTGTGGAATGACAAAAAAAAAATAGGAGAGGAAATGGAATAACAGGGAAGGAGGTTATTGGGACTCAAAGGATAGAGTGTCAGCTATGGTAAATGGGTTAAATGATAGAACTGCTCCCCCTGGTATCCCAGCAGTCTTCTGAATCAGTTATTTCACTCAGAACTTTGTTGTTATAAGTATTTCTAATTCCTCTTGTCATTCCACTCACTTACTTGATACTGCACACTCTTTGTATTTTTCCCTATCATTCCAACCATTCCACTTACTGCATCTGGTGCCTTTCTCATTATTTCACACCCTCTTGCTTTCCCCATGTACTCCCAAAGATGCAGCTGTGTTGTATTATTTCACAGTCACTTAATTGGATGTTGGAATGACAATTGCATTTATTTAGAAATTGGCATTGCTGTTGTCTCCATTCCTTCCAATGGCCATTCCATTTAATTAATGTCAGTGCATATCCAACTTAAAGTTTAAATTAAACACTTGTATTGGACTGTACCCAGCTTCTCTGCTCTGGGAGGACAGTGGTGACTAGTGGGTAAGAGGGAGGGTTGTGAGACATGACTCAGCTGTCCCATTCTCCCCAACTGACATGAAAGAATAGAGGGAGTGAAGGGAGTGAGGGGCCAGCTCACACCCTCCTGTCCCCAGCTTCAGTGGTGCCCCCAAACTTCAGAGATAGAGGATTGGGGCTGAAAGACAAAGGCAAAGTGTGGGTGCATGGCGCCTAAGTTGTAAGTGAGCACAATATGCGAGACTGTACATTGTCTTTACTGCTAACTTGGCATGGATGTTAAGAAAGGAGCCTTAATTTGTAATTTCCATGATGCTTAGTGCATGATTGAATTTGCACTAAGCCTTAACTCTTCATGTAAACCGGAGGTTTTTTTACTATGGATTATCCAAGCTTTTTGTTAAATACAAAGCGCCACCCCTGCCCTCGTTCCCTTATGCCCTCCACCCACCCAGAGCACATCCCCTGCCCTCACTGCCTTGCCCCCCCACCTGCCCTCACTCAGCGCTCTTCTTCAAATCAGCCCCGTCCCTCTCCTTAGGCTAATATGGGTTTTTTAACAACCCCATAACTTTAAATCTACTAATCAGATTTACAAATAAAACCCCAAAGGCACCCCCTCGCAGCCTCCTTTAATTTTAAAAAAAGCTAATTTCTCCTCCCCACCGTCCACCGACACTCAACCCCTCTTCCCTTCCCAGATCGAGATGGTCTGACTAAATGAAACATCAGGCTTGAAAGTGCGGTGTTTAAACTGTGATATCTTGGCTTGTATCCAACATTCAGCTGACATTTTTACAGCATGAACCATTTACCCCAGTGATACTCCATGACAAATTTCACAATCCTAACTTTGATCATGCTGATTTTAGACAAATAGAATGTTGGAGCTTTATAATGTAGCGTGCAACACACCTTAACTATTAGAGTGCTCCTGCGCTCTAATAATATTGGAGAGAGAGTTGAGCAGCTCACAATACAAATGTAGTTTTGCATCGACCCAGTTGTCCTTGAAAGGCATTTGTGTTGCTGAACCTTATCTGTGTTGTCATTACCTTTTGAAGTAAGGATGAAAGTAACTTTATAATTGACTTGTGCTATAGCATGAAACCTTGCCTATAGCTGATACATACTGGTAGGGTTTCATCGGCCTTGCTGGAAGAGAGTATCACTGCAGTTGCTGGTTCAGTTGCATTGCTGATTCAGGCAGCCAACACTGTTTAAAAATTGCCACTACAGAAACAGTTTTTTTGCTGTGTGTTTTTCCTCAGTATCTGTGTAATTTATTCCTTCTCTCTTCATAAAAATAATAAACTTGGAGCTCCGGAGATTTGGGGCTCCTTTCACCCAAATAGATTTGCAGCATTGGAAGCACCTTTCCCATGCTCTGCCAAGCTTGTTCTGCCAAGATCTCGTGTTCTGCAACCAATGTCATGGGCATCACAGCGACCTGGCTGGACACTGAGTTGGGGCCTGTTCTATCTGACCTTGTTCCAGCTGGGTACTCTGTGCAACATCAGCCATGGTCAGAGGAACGGAACTGGAGTGTGTAGCCATTATTTTTAGGGATTCATGGTCTGTTAGGAGGTTTCCAGTGCAGGTTTTTTCAGGTATCAAGTGTCTCCATCTTGTGGTTGATTTGGCAGGAGACAAGTTAGGGGTGCTGCTAGTATACTGTGCACCTACCTGTACAGTGGCATTCCAGCACACTCTGGCAGAGTTGGTGTTGGAAATGGTATTGCAGTCTCCAAGGACTTTAGTCTTGGGGGACTTCAGTATTCACACCAGCGCCACTCTTAGAAGACGGAGCATGAGTTCATGGCCGCCATGGCAACCATGGACTTATCTCAAGTAGTCCCCAGCCCAATGTATGATTGGGGACATACCCATGACCTGATTTTCTGCACTGGTTTTGAGACGGGTGATCCATTGGTTGGGGAGGTGTCAACTGTGCCCTTGTCATGGACAGACCATTACCTCCTACAGGCCAGTCTCCAGGTGCACATCTACCTCCAGAAGGGTGTGCAACCAGTTCAGTTGGTTCACCCTCGTAGATTGGTGGAACTGGAAAGGTTCTGGATTGCTCAGGGGAAGTTACCCTATGATCTTGATGACTGGACGCACAATGACTTCCTTGATTTTTGGAACACCTTGTTGACTGCAGCCATCAACCGGACGGCTCCCAAGCATCCGCTCCCTAGGCATCAACCCCGCAGGCTTCCTTGGTTTACTGAGTATCTGCGGTTGCTGAAGCAAGAAGGGTGGTGGTTGGAGTGACGGTGACGCTGTTCTCATACTGAAGCTGACAGTTTGCGACATAGAGTCAGTTTGCAAGCCTATGCCATGGCTATGCAGGCAGCAAAGAAGGAGTTCTTTGTTGTCCTTGTAGCATCAACAAAGTCTCATCCAGTGGAGCTTTTCCAGGTAGTGAGGGGACGGTCAGTCCAGCCGCTCTCCGCCTGAAACTTGAATCTTCCAGTATCCGCTGTACATGTTTGTTGTTTACTTTGCTGATAAAATCACTCAGATTCATCACAACTTGGGCACTGCACCCTATAGGAGAACCAGGGGATATGGAAGCCCCATCTTCTCCAATTTTGTGGGATTGGTTTCAGTGGGTCTCATTCACTGACACGTAGGATATTCTTGGGACTGTCAGAGCCACCTCCTGCGAACTGGACTCGTGCCCATCCTGGTTGATTAAAGCCAGCCGGGAGACGCTGGGGCCATTGTTTACGGGAATGGTCAATGTCTCCCTCCAGGAGGGCAGGGTGCCAAGCTGCCTTAAAGAGGCAGTGGTGCAGCCCCTGCTCAAAAAACCATCTCTGGACGTTGATTCCCTCGTCAGGTATCGGCCTGTCCCCTAATCTTCCCTTTTTAGGGAAGGTTATTGAACGGGTAGTGGCTCAGCAATTGCAGGTGCTTCTGGAACGACTCAGTTTTCTAGATCCCTCATAGTCCAGATTTCGTCTGGGGTATAGCACTGAGACTGCGCTTGTGGCTTCAGACGACGACCTTGGCCGTGAATTAGATCAGGGTCATTTGACCCTGCTGATTCTATTAGATCTGTCAGCTGCTTTTGATACCGTTGACCATAAGATGTTGGTGACTTGCCTGCAGAACCGTGCCAGAGTGGGCGGGACTGTTCTCGAATGGTTCCGCTTGTTCCTAGCTGAAAGAACTCCGCTAGTGGCTCGGGGATCATTTTTTATCTCCCTGGGACCTCTCATGTAGAGTCCTGCAGGGTTCCATTCTGTCCCCTCTCCTGTTCAACATGTATATGCAGCCACTGGGCGAGGTCGTGAGGTGCTCTCGAGTTCGTTGTCATCAATATGTTGATGACATTCAACTCTATCTCTCTCTTTCATCTGACCCAGACCCTGCAGTCTGGGTGCTTACACGATGTTTGGCGGTTGTGGGGAACTGGATGAGGGCGCGCCAACTAAAGTTTAATCCTTACCAGACAGAGGTAATGCTAGTGGGGAAGGCAGTGGGTGTGACGTCCCCTCCATCGGCGACGGGGTTCACACCCCACTGATTCCTCAAGTGCTCCTTGATGCGCAGCTTCGTCTAGATGCCCGGGTTGGAGCTGTGGCAAGGAGCGCATTCCGCCTATTACACCTAGTGCAACGGCTTCGGCCATACATCTCAGACTCTGACCTGGCCACTGTCATCCATGCTTTAATTACCTCAAGACTGACTACTGTAACACACTCTACGTGGGGCTGCCCATGGTGACAGGTCGGAGACTGCAGCTAGTGCAGGATGTGGCGGCCCGTTTCCTTATGGGGACGGGCCGCCGGGAGCATATTACACTGGTGCTCCATTCTCTGTACTGGCTGCCTGTAGTCTTCCAGGCCCGATTCATGGTCCTGTCTCTTACCTATGAAGTCCTATATGACTTGGGCCCCATATATTTGTGGGATCACCTCACTCCCTGTGTTCTGGATCGGCTCCTGTGGTCAACCGAGAGCGCCCTTCTCAAAGTCCCCCAGGTATCCTGGGGGGCGACTATGGGGAGGGCATTCTTGGTGGCTGTGCCACAGGTGGAACTCCCTCCCAGTGGAGGCCCGGGTAGCCCCGGACCTCTCCTCCTTTCGATGTCAATGCAAGACCTGGCTGTTCTGACAGGCCTTTGGTGAGGAAGACAGGTGAGCGTGAGTTTGTTTTTTTTATGGGGGGTGGTAAGGTTAGGGTATTTATTTCTTTGGAATGTTTATGTTTTGACCTCCCTTCTTCTCTCCTCTCCCAGGAGGGATGTTTTCCCCTCTCTTCTTCTCTTTTCCCTCTTTTTTAGATGTTTTATATTTGTTGATTGTGTTTTTATATGTGTAGTTTTATATTTTTATATATTGTAAGCCTACCCGGTTTGGCAGGATGGGAGGGATATCAAATATTTTAATAATTAAATAAATAAATATGCATTTCCCTTACCAGGCGGCACTGCCTAAACATCAGAATTTTTCAAACTGTGGGCCAGTGCTCCCAGTGGGGCATCTGTGGATAGGGTTATGATCCTGAACTGTCTTGCATATACTTTGCAATTTGCATGGCTTATTTGCTGTCTGGGATTGAAGTCTCAAAATGGGGCAGAAAACAAAAAGTTTTAGGAACCATTGCTGTAGATCCAAAGAAGTCATACCACATAAGCTGAACTTTCTGAAAACAAATTTCTTTTTAAGTCGAACTGCCCCCCCCTCCCCCAAGTCAATTAATCATGCTACATTTTGCAAGGAATAACTGGAACTTTCTTACTCCCATTTTCTGGGTACCTCAAAGCTGCTGCCCTGGAAATCCCTACTAAATGTGAAGAGAGCCTGTTAAGTGACAATTTAACACATTTGCTTTTTATTTTGCACGCCACATATTTAAGAGTTCCAGCTTTGATGAAAACGGTATTAGGGTCTGGGCTTAACAGGAGTTTTAATATTGTTTGTTTGTTTTAACATTAGACAAAACCAAAAACAGGTTCATTTGTTGAAAGTCTGTGCTGAAGTTCTGTTAAGTTCAGTTGTTTTAGATGGCCACCTAAATTTGACTTAAGCAAATTCCGTTGTATCTGCATTGACCATTTACTCCTTTCCCTTTGTGAAGACTCCCTTTAAGGATGCCTGTCTGCTACTATGCTGGTTTTTGGTGATATGGATACCTGTCCACTGCAGATGACACTGAGACCAGCAACTCTTTTCACATAGCTGTTTTTTGTGCAAGCAACACTAGTTTGGTTTATTTCTGGAGTGTTTGCTGTAGTATGAATATGATCATATCACATTGGTCGCTGAACAGATGGCAGATGGCAACAGCTTTAAGTCACTACTAGCTTAACTGGATTTTTGAGCCAGTAACCTACAAGTGAAAAGTCTGTATCCCATTACTAATTCTCTCAGCCATCCCTCCTATTTGGTTTTGTTCACACTATTTAAAATCCAAGTCAAGTGAGAAAATGCCTTGCACCCTTAATTTTTAGGACAGGGAAATTGAATTTCTTTCCCCTGCCTCCCCCCCCAAAAGAAAATTACTGTGGCAAAGAACTATTGTTGTGTTGGTATTTTTATTGTATGATCTTGCATTATAAGCACCATTAAAAAGGCATAGTCAGAGTATATAAAATGTCAATTAGGTTCATGACATTAAATACAGACCTACTGAAGGTCTCGACCTACAGTTTGGGAACCCCTGCTATAAGGGAAACTGCCTATAGAGTAGAAGCAGTAAACCTGTAAAACAATGTAAAGTGATCTGTCAAAGGCACAAAGTAAACAACCTGCTTGTGTAAGTGGGCACATCAGTTTGTCTTGTATGCAGCAAACTAATATCTGAGAAGGAAACAGAGGCCTTTATTTCTTGCTCTTTCCTGTGCAAACATGGGATTGTGTTTCAGTTGGTTTTATGTTGTAGGGAGTATAAGTGGGATGCTCAAATTGTGTTTGCACAGCAAGGAAGCAGAATGTTCTTAGCCTGCTCTTGATTACTTGGAGACAGAGAGAGATCTAGCAGACCCTACCTGGCCAAGGCTCTAGGGAGGCATGAGATAAACTTCTGGGATCTCAGAACCAAGGTCCATTCCACTGCACATTCCTTTCCCTTTGGGGCTGCCCTCTAGGGGCCTCCTGCTCTGCATTGGTAGAGGAGTCAGGCATGTATCGTGCAGTTAGCATCACCCAGCTCTTTTTAAAAAAAAATCATGTAAAATAAGAAACCAGCAAACCGCATAGTTAACAAAGAAAAACAAAATTAGTTTGTACTACAAAAACTTTTTAGGTGCGGATATTATGGGCTAGAAATGAAGTTAAGGACTTCTGACTTTCACTGCAAACACTTTGAAGGTTACATTACATTAAATAGCCCCACTCCCAGGAAAAGGACTGTTTGAACATGTTCTGTGCAGACTGGGTAATCGTCTGCTGGAAAGCTTTCCAGTAGATTTTAGTGGAACAGGGACAGAAGATTGATAGGTCGGCCAGAATGTTATATGAAAGTATGATCGAGTGACAACTAGAAGAAAGCTCTGGATGTACAGTACTTAACGTGCCTTAATGGACAAAATTTATTTTAACTTTTTCAGGGCTCACAGTATGTCACCAACAGATCATCTGGCAGCATTTTACCTGGCACTGCAGCTTGCTATATCCAGACAGGTTAGTTCTACTTGACAAATTTATATGGCCCAAATTGGATGTTAGGTTCAACAGAAAACAGACTAATATTTTTTTATATATATCTATAGGCAACATGTAGGTATTAATGTAAAGTAAGCCATTAAGGAACATCAACAAATATTTTTTTTCAATGGAAAATATTACTATCCTTTCCTTAGCATTCAATTACTCCTGTATGCACTTGTAAATACTGATGTTTGGGTACATAATTTATATTTTTCCTTAATTTTTTTTATTCTGCTATCTGCATATCTGCCCTGAGCCTTCAGAGAAGGGCAGAGTAGAAATTTAAATAAATAAATTTTTATTTAATGCAGTAGTTGGTGTTTTTTACTACCCTAGAGGCCTTTAAGGAGCATTCTCCTTAAAGCCCATCAGAGGTTTCTTTTCTGAATCAGGTTTCCCGAGTTCTGCCACAGCATTCTTTGTCCCGAGGGTCAAAAGTAAAATACTAGAAACTAAACTTCCATTTCTTTCATGGCTACACAGAACTCTACCCTTGCCAGGTAGGGTCTGCTAGATGTTGGTTTTGTTTCCTGCTCTCTAAATATATTCATTCTCTTACTCCGTCTGCTTTTGATTCTACCTAGCCATACAGTCAAATTTTCTTTTAAGTCTGCAAAATATCATATAGTACTTTACTGCACCTGGAATTGCAAATATTTGTAATTGAAAGCTATGCACGTCCTTTGAATATTGGATGTTTGGGTTGTTTTTAAGAAATATGGCTTTATAATAATTAAGATTAAAAATGCCTTTTACTTTTAAAAGTAGGGCCATGCTACGTATGCTTGGATTCCTGTGATAAAGCCTGTCTCTTGTATCCTGCGTTACACAAATTTGTCTAATACAGAGCTGCTTTGTATGTTGTTGTAAGCTTTTTCCTATGTCAAGTTTATTCTAGGAAGTAGATTTGAGCAGAGTAGTTTACATACTTTTGGTGACTGCTTTTCATTGCTAATGAACAGCAAAGACATTGGAGCATGTCACATTAAAATGAAGTGGAGTGTCTTTGCTATCACATACATTTTTTTAATAGCAAGTTATGACTTTGCCAGATTTCACCCCCCCCTTGTTTCGGACATGCATTACTTCATGAAATCATTCATTTTCCACACTTGAGGCATTTGTTTGACTATATACTGCTCAGGAGATCATGAGAATTCAGAATGAAGAAGTTACTCTAAGCACAAATCTAACTTTTTATTCATAGACACCTGATTTGAGGTTAGAGTGAAAAATATCATTTGTGCATTATTTTAAAAACAGACAAAAAATATTCTAAAAGGGAGAGCAGTATGTAACCACAAATGAAATAAGTATTTGAAAAATCTTGTTTTACTTGAATACAAATTCAAATGCATTATTTTATATTGCTTCACAGTCTGATTTTTTTTAAAAAAAACTTGGAAGCTTTTAGTGTTCACTGTAAAATGTCACGTTCACTTTTATAATTCAGTTTTTGCAGTAGTTATATCTGGTATGCAGTACACCCTCAAAATGTTTGTGCACATGCAGTTAAATTACAACTGGGAGTATTTGAAGTAATAACTCTTCTCAGCATTTCTTTTAATCAGATACCAGAAGCTCTGGGTTATGTTCGTCAGGCTCTTCAGCTTCAAGGAGATGATGCCAACTCTTTGCATCTCCTGGCACTTCTATTGTCAGCCCAGAAACATTACCATGATGCTCTGAATATCATTGACATGGCCTTGAGTGAATATCCAGAAAATTTCATGTGAGTAACTTTGGTTGTTTCCATGTACCTGCCCCGTACTTACCGTGTCGTACTTTACCTCACTAATTCTAAGATATCTTTTATTTTTATTTTCTTTCCCACCATCATACTAAGGTTTTGTTGGTGGGGGAACTCAGGCCCAGGGACCAAATGTGGTCCAGGCCTAGTTTTATATATAACCCGGTTCCAGTTCCTGGATCTGGCTCCTGGATCCAGTTCTTGCCCCCAAGCATGGAAAACTGAGCCTGGGATAAATAAAGAAGAAGAGATATGGGCATGCTCGCATGGATAAGAAACAGATCTGTGGCATAGAACCATGATCTGGACCCTCCTCTTCCTGAGCACAGCCCTTAAACACCCTTGCCAACAACTTTCTGCAGACCTTGGACCTTGTGCTAATTTTCGAATTGGCCCCACGTTTATAAAGCTTTTGTTGGATCAGACCAATAGTCCTTGTAGCCCAGTATCCTGTTTCTGACAATGGCCAAAACAGGACATTTCAGAGGAGACTATGAGGCTATTAAGGAGGTATCAATTTCAGCTTCTAGCAGTTAGCTGTTTAGGACACCTTGGGCAGAAGGGTGCTTCACTTGGCTGCCTTAGCTAAAAGCCATTGATAGACCTATTCTTAATGAATTTATCTTTTATTTTAACCCAATTATGCTATTGGCCTTCACAACACCTTGTGCAGGGCTGACCCCAGGCATGTATCACATGTGCGGCTGCACATGGCCCTGCAGCCAGTTGGGGCCCTGTGCTTGCCTGTCTGGATGGCAGACTGCAGCCAGTTTCTCCCCCAATACGTTCTTCTGCCTCTCCTCCCTGGCTCCAGTCCCCATCCCTCATCTGCCTCTGCCTGTTTGTAGTGCTGCAGCAGCAGCAGGACAGATCGGACTGGGAGATATATCTGTTTGTTTACAAACAACTCCTCCCCATGTGAGCAATCAGAAGGTCATTGCCTTGTAAAGAAGGTTCTTCAAGATGGATCCCAACAGTCTCACAACTGGGTTGTGCATACTCACCCTCTTCAAATACTAGACCACGTGATGGTCTCGAAGTTCTCTAGTATAAAAAACACTCTCCCCCTCAGAATGACAGTTCCTTCCAACCCATTCTAGGAATATAAGAAAATTCCATGTGGGGCTGGAAGGGTGGGTGTTGTGAGAATCTTTAGAGCCATCTCAAAGAACCTTGTTTCAAGGCAGCAACCTTCTGTTCTTCTTCGAGTGGCTCAACACAGGCCTTTTTTACACTCATCCGCACCCATGGAGTAACTGCCATTTTCCCCGGTTGCTCCATACATGGGGATAAGTGGGGGAAGAGTGGTGATGCGTGTTAGGAGGATGCACGCATGCACCCCCACTCACCCTGGGTGCATGTGCCGCGTCGTTCACATGGGGCTGCCCCACCCATGAACATGCAGAAATCTGCATGTTCATGGATGGGAGAGGCCCATGTAAAAAGGGCCACATTCTCACAACTGTCTTACTTATACTATCTTAGGTAGGAATTTAGGATGTAAAGCAATATCTGTTCTATCTCAGAAAATCTGCAAATATGGTTCTGAGATTATTATGGCTGCTATTTCACTAACTTTTCTTAATTAAGTTATTGCTAACAGGAATACTGTCTTTAAACCTGCACCCCATAACCAGTTCATTTGCGCTCCCCATATAATCAATTCACGCTGCCCCGGGGGTGCAAATGAAATGGTTATGGGTGGGGGCAGCGTGAATTGAATATATGGGGGGGCGGGGGTGCAAACGAACTGGTTATGGGCTGGGGGCAGTGGGAATTGATTATGGGGGCACAACTGAATTGGTTGTATATATAGATAGATATCTTTTCATGGCATAATGTGCTTAATAGGTTGGCTGCATGTGTTTGATAGGTGTCTTGTGTGTTTGATAGAAGTACCTCTGGACCAGTCGCACTGCATGCGTGCACAATGCACAGACAGCAAGAAGCAACAGGCCATGGAGCCCAGGCTGGCTAAGCTCACCCCCAGTAAGGCAGCGGACACAGTCAGTCTCTCTGTTCCTGCCTCACTGTCTACCTGACTGCCCCTGCAGTGGAACCGCTCCTGGGGAGTGGTGGTAAATGCTTGGCTGGGGAGATGGGAAGCATTGGGAGGCCATTCTTGTCTATGGCCACTCGGCTGAGCGCCAAGCAAGGCAGCCAAGGGGTGCCAAACCAAGGAGAGGGGGGAGAGAGAAGCATGGGAAGGCCATGCTTCTCCATGGCTGCTCGGAGGGGTGGAGAATGGGAATCCTTCCTGTCCAGAGGGAGTAAATTTTTGTAAATTTACATATTTGCATAATTAGGTGGTGTCTAATTATGGAAATTAGGCCCCACACCAAGACTTCTCACATGGCCTCACAAACCCTGGGGCCGGCCCTGGTGCTGAAGAGAAAGAAAATAGGGAGCTGTTGTTTTCCTGTTCTCATGGTACTAGAGCTATGAGATGCCCATTGGATTAGTTGACAGCAGGTATAAAACCAAAGGAAGAATTTTTTTCACACAACACAAAATCTCTTGAGCTCATTGTCATGGGATGTCATGAAAGACTAGCATATCTGGATTTTATTTATTTATTTATTTATTTATGTATTAAAGAGGTTTACATTGGTCCCTAAATAGTTATAAATCTATTAGGAGCCAGCAGTAAATGACAGGGGATGGATCATTCCATATTGTACACTTCCTCTGAGGTGTCAGATGATCACCACTGTCAGAGACGGGATACTGGCTAGCTGGACCATTGAGTCTGGCCCAGCATTGTATTTCTTGGGTTCTTTGTGTTTTTGTTTGGAATGTTTGCCACTCACTAGTAAGCTATACAGTACTCTCTGGATTTTATGTTTTCATGCAGTAGCCTGGCATAACCGTATGGTACTTTAGCTTTTAGCAAATAAAGTTCCTAATAATCTCCTCCTATAAGGATAAAACTCCACTGATGATCCCACTGTGTAAAATTTATCCTGCTCCTTTTTGTCTGTGCACCATGGCCAATCATCTGGAATAAACTTGTGCATGATTAAACAACTGAGCTGGAAGGATCACACATTTATTTGAGAGAAGGTTCTTTGCTTTTGAAAATAGTATATTTTTCATTATGATAGCTCCTGTTTTGCTTCCAATACACACATTTTCACAGATATATTCTACATTTTCATGGCATCCATAAATATATAGCTGGATTTCAAAATTACATAGAAAAGCATATTAATTCATTCTAAGATTAGTAGGTATTTTATTGGAACTCCCCAAAATGTCAAATATCTAATGTTTTATTCTGCTAACAAAGCTTTGCTGTCAGCTACTCAGTTCATGATTCACAGCATTTAAACCTCCTAAACAAGTTGCTAATAATATGATGTACCAGACCTAGTCTGAAATTAAATTTACTTTATAGGCATTAAATTTGATCAGACGAAGATAGATTGGATGACAGAATAGAAAGTATGTGTTAACGGCTTCCAAATATATATAAATAAATCTTTGACAATAAAAAGTCATTGTTTTTGATCATTGATGATAAATATGCAAACTGGATTGCAGAACTGTTTTTTAGCAGTATATAGTATTCATTGAAACAGTATTACAGTATTCATTTAATGCTATTCGAATTTCAAATAAGCTGTTCTTCGCTGGATCACAGTCGGTACTCCAGCCATTCCCTCCTTGATTCCTCTTGGTGATATCTGTGCTATGAAAGCATGGGGTTTTCCCCCCTTTAATTTGTGGCTCATGATCTCCTTGGGTATGTAATGTTCTGGTTCTCTGATTCTCCCTCCTGCCCCCACCCACTCCGACCCCTCAAAAAATCTCTGTAACAAGGAGTCTGTGATGCTGTTCTCACCTTCTGATTCTACCACCTTCATAATCCCATATATGAAGGCCATATCCTGGTATATCTTCGTGGATATCTTGCTAGCAATTGAGACTTACCAAGGCCAAACTGAAACACTTTCCCCCTACTTCCTCCAGTTCACAAATTACTCAAGCCTATAGCCAGGGAGCAACTTTAATTCCTTGGACTTTCTTGTCCTGTACATACAAATCTTGTTTCCTCTCTCCCTCCTCTTCCTTCTGTCCCAAAAGTTGTAGCTCTCTTTCAGGCTCTCCTCACACCATAATGAGTAAGGCAGAATTTTGCAAGACCATGTAGAGAATCTGGCCCATAACTTCTGCACGGTATTGAATTCTACATACTTTAAATAATTTTCTAAATAGTCTGAATTTTGTGATTGAAGCATATACAGTGTCTGCTGACAGCCATGTAAAATTGTAACGTTTAGTCATTTCATTTCACTTGAAAAACTGTTTTCCCTTTTTGAAATGTTGCCATGATACAATTCTCCCATTCATCTCCCTGCAACAAGATGCTCTTTATCTAGCTAGCAAAGTTGCTAACTTCTGTGATGCCCAGTGCATTTTGACTGTGTGCTACAATCCTAGGCCAGGTGTTTGAGTACCTAGTATCTAGTCATAAGGAATTAAAGTAAAATCATAGCGAAGTTAAGGGAAAGGCAGTTTTTACCTACAGGTAGCAATCAAGGTTAACCCCGGTTTGAGGGTGAAGAGCACATCTCAGCTAGCTACTTTGAAGTAAACTTGTCTTATTTATTTTTAATTTATTTAAAAAAAATTCTATCCTGCCCGTTCTGCCACAGGTAGTCTTCACTGCATTTTTATTTCAAATTAATTGCCTCAGGGTGAAAACACACCTTTTTCTTAGTATAGACAAGCCCCGAGTCTCTTCTATACATGGTATAAACTCCACCACCAAAATATGGGTTAAGCTGTTTTTGGATTAATAAAGAAGTTGCTGTACAGCTTGCTAAAGATAATCCTTTGCCAATAGAAAAAACTGAATGAATGTTGCATCCCTTGTCTCTCCCTCTGTTCCCCCTTCCCTATCTCCCCTCCCCCTGTCTTCTTTAGATTGTGAGCTCTCGGGCAGGGACCATGTCTATCTTGTTCTCTGTTAAGCACCAGGTACATCGCTGGCGCTTATAATACTTATAATTATAATTATAGTTAATAAATCACATATTACCTTTCTCTCACCTCTCCCCTTTCACTGCTCTCACCTTTCTCCCCTTATCTCCATCCAAAACTCTGCTGCCAGGGTCATCCACCTCACTCGTTGCTTCGACCACGTGCAGCCCCTCCTCTCTCTTCACTGGCTCCCCCTTCTTGAACGAATCCTGCACAAGTTACTAGTCTTCACTTATAAAGCTCTTCACAACCTTGCTCCCCCCTACCTCTCTGCGCTTATTTCCCTCCGTACTTCAGCCGTGAACTCCGCTCCTCCTCTGTCCCCTCTCTCACCCTCCCACACCTCCCCTGCTCCCCTAAGCACCTTTGTTCTTTCTTCCTAGCTGCCCCCCATGCCTGGAACTCCCTCCCTGCCCACATCAGCCTCTCCCCCTCCCTTTGTACCTTCAAATCCCTCCTCAAGACCCACCTCTTCCATTCTGCTCTCCCCAACTCCTCGCTCCCCTCCCCTAACGCCTGCTGATACCTACCATCTAGTACAATCTGTTACCTAAGGTCTGTGTACTCATATCCTCACCACATGGACCAACCAGCCATCATTCTCACTGTAACCAAGCCAAGCGCGTGTACCTGGGACCTCGCATCCTCATGAATGTTACACTCCTTGTCTCTCCCTCTGTTCCCCTTCCTTCGTTTCCCCTGCCCTCCTCCCCCAATCTCTCAGATTGTAAGCCCTAGGGCAGGGACCGTGTTTATTTAATTAATTTGTAAAGCACCAGGTACATTGCTTGTGCTATATAAATGCTTGCTAATAATTATTATAATAATAATAATATGTTTGCATAATTGCATACACCTTCATGCTTTAATTGCATTGCTGCACTGTAGTGAGCAACATCTCTTCTTACTATTCTCACTACCAGAATTTGTTTCCATATAAGTATTTTATTTTTAAATTCATGTAGGTTGCAGGGCTTTTCCTATATAAAACGCTAGGGGGCAGATGGAAAGCTAGCCCATAGCCCATAATACCCATAACTTGTTAATAGAAACCATGCTTGTGAACCGTGCTTCTCTTATCCCTCATAGATGTCAGTGGACGGGAATACTCTGCCTGCCACTTTTTAACATCTTAATCGCTTTTATATTCATGATATATTTCCCTTATTGTTTTTCACTTTGACACCTCCCATTTATAAAGTCTCTCCCCTCCCCCTAAACATCAGTGCATGTTTACCTGGCTTCCTGTACAAACAGGTATCCAAGAAAAACTACTGAATTCATGCAGACACATTTCCTACAATGATCCCCTCTGGTAAAAGGTAAAAAGCAGACCCATGTACAAGATCCCAGTTTCCCCTCTGAAGGAGAAAAGATGCAAAAGATAGAATGGGTGCTGCATTGTAATGTTCTCAAGTCACTGCATCTCATCTTCATGAGGGAGTTGACATCTTGCTCATTTGTTCATTATAACACTGAGTACATGATGATGCAGCTTGATTTCCTGAAGGAAAAATAAGGGGGAGGGGAAAATAGAAAGTAGTAATCAACCTACCAACTCTGAAAGCTCTTGCTCCGTTGTTATCTAAGGAATATAGATCATAATGTACAAATATATCCAATATCACTGAAAAGTGCTTATTTATTTTATTTAGTTCAATTTTTACCCCACCCTTCCCAATTGGCTCAGGGGGCTCACAAGCAAATTAAAACAATACATATAAAAACACCATAAAAACACCCAGCCTTCCCCCAATCCCCCTGTTACACTCCTACCCCAGACACCCACCAATCCCCCTATCCCTGCCTGCCAAATGCCCTAACAAATAAAAAGGTCTTGCACTGCCTCTAGAAGATGCTCAGGCTCAAATGAACCTCAGGGGGAAGGGAGTTCCATAGCATCGGGGCAGCAACTGAGAACACCTCCCCTGTGAGCCCTCACTGTATGAACACAACTAACAGGTGGTACCCACAAAGAGGCACTCCTGGCTGATCGCAGGGGCCACAGTAGGGCATGGAAGGACAGGCAGTCTCTCAAATATGTGGGGCCCAGACCATTTAGGGCTTTAAAGGTCAAAACCAGCACCTTGAATTGTGCCCGAAAAGCTATAGGGAGCCAGTGCAGACTTCGTAGTACTGGTGTAATGTGCTCCCGGCTCCTCGCCACCAAAAGGAGACAAGCCGCCACATTCGGCACCAGATGCAGCTTCTGAACAGTCACCAAGGGCAGCCCCATGTAGAGCATGTTACAGTAGTATAGCCTTGAAGTGGTGAAAGCATGAATGACGGTGACCAGATCCGAGTCGGAAAGAAAAGGCCACAGCCTCCTCACCAGATGGAGTTGGTGAAAAGCAACCAGACAATCCAAGCGCAACAAGGGGTCCAGAAGCACTCCAAGGCTGCGAACCTGATTGACCAGAGGGGGCTGGACCCCATCAATGACAGGAGTCCCAATCACCTCCAGATTAGTGGTCGGCCAGTTATCACCATGGTCTTGTCTGGATTCAGCTTCCATCGGCTCACCTCATCCAGTCCCCGATAGCAGCCAGCCATCAGGTAAGCACCAAGACTGCTAAAGAGCAGTCCCACGCCCCTGCCAGGTCTCATAGTCGTGTCAACAACGCCTCGTGGTCAACTGTATCAAAGGCCACCAAAAGATCTAAGAGGATCAACAGGGTAGAATTCCCCTTGTCAATCTCCAGGCGCAGGTCATCGACCAAGGCCACGAGTGCAGTCTCTGTACCATACCCATGACAGAAGCCTGACTGAAACGGGTCTGAGAATCTGATGGCATTGAGGTGAGCATGGAGCTGTCGGGCAACCACCCATTCAATTACCTTCCCTAAAAAGAGAAGGTTAAAGACAGGTCGATAACTGGCCGGACAGTTAGCGTCCAAAGATGGCTTCTTAAGCAGGGGCCAGATGACTGCAGAAGGATAGACATTATATCCTGGAAATTGAACCTCTCTCACTTTAGGCATTAGCTAGAGTCTTGTATGTTGCTCTTTTTTAAGATACTATTGCAGATACTAGAGAACACGCGCCTAACTTTTTATCTTCAGAAGGCAGAATCCAAGTTAAAGGATGGAACCTCCTCTGATCTTGCACATTCAAGTTTCTGATTCTTCAGGCCACTCCTATGAACCTTCATGCGAAAAGATACAGCATATAAAATGTCCATGTGACATTAGACCCTGTTATTAGGAGACATACGAACATTAATACCTGGGATAATGTCATTCCTCTTTGACACTTCTACACCAGAGGTTCTCAAATTTGGGACTCTGAAGTCAAGTGGAGTCATACTATCTGCAGATGGGGCTGCAGTCTCAATTGTCATCTTCTATACCTTGTACATTTTTGTCATCTGGGGAGCGGGTGGATCGCAGAATTAGATTTAATGTTTCAAAAATGGGTCATAGAAGGAAAAAAAACCTTGGGAACCAGAGTCCCACTATAAGAATTGTGCCTAGCACTTGGCCACTAAGACACTGATTAGGTGCTGGCAGTTAGGTGTAGTGTAAGTACAACTTCATATTCAATAAGATGATCCTAGTTGGTCTTTCTGTTGTGTTGAAGGTTTCTAAATGAAACTGATCAAGCACATTTTTTGAAGATGCCTGTTTTCCATTTGCTCACTACATATCTGATGTATGCCTATTTCTGTGATAACCTGTTGCCTTTGTGTGAGGTCTAGTCTTAATATAAGAATTCTAGTAATACTGAACTTTGAGTGTACATGCTTCCAGTGTCTATGGCGGCCAGAGGCTACTGCTGTACTTCTAAGCTTGTTGAGTTTCCAGAAATGTTAAAGCAGGCTATGTGTATGTAGGATCCTTACCACCAAGTTCTAAGAGCGCAAGAAACTTCTTTGTGGTATCCCCTCTGTGTGTAGCTGACTACAATGTTAAAACTAAGTCTGCCTCATTGCCAGCAATTTGAGGAGAGAATAGCCTCCACACATTAGGCACTCGGATGAGGTTCAGAGCGTAGTATAACTTCTAAGTAGATAGGTCTGTTTAAAATACTTGCATTTCTCCCATTGCCATAGTGCTTGTGTGCCTCACATTCATAAAAATATTTGTTCTCAAAACACCTCTCTGAGAGGGAGGGGATTACCACACTAGTTTTTTAAGAACTCGGGCAGAGAAAGAGGTAGCTTTTCAAAAGCAAATATAGCATGTATGCTACCTGACATTTAAAATCATTGAGAGTTAGATGCCTAAGTGCTATTTTTTCATTTGAAAATGTGCCTCTTTGGTGATTTGTTGAAGGTCACTAACAAAGTTTGTTGCAGATCTAGGAACCGGTTCTGGCTGTCCCAAGTCCTAGACTGGTACCTGAACCACTGGGCCATCCTTTACTTGCCTCCCTCTCCATGGAGGGTGTGTAAATCAGGTTATTTAACATAATTATTTTATTACAAATATCTTAATAGAATCATAGAATTTTTAGGGTTGGAAGGTACCTCAAGAGTTACCTAGTCCAGTCCCCCACTCCATGGCAGGACGTCCCTGTGTACACAGCATCACAGACAAATGCTTGTCCAGCCAGGATTTGAAAAATTTTGAGGAAGGAGATTCCACCACCTCCCTGGCCAGCTTATTCCATTCCCCAACTGTTCTTGACATTAGTAGATTTTTTTCTAATATTTAACCAAAATCTACATTGCTGCAATTTAAGCCCATTCCCTCTTGTTCTGTCTTCTGTGACATTGGGGAACAGATGTTCATTTGCAGAGTTCCAACTCTTTTGACTAGGACCAGGTCGTAATTTCTCATTGATCTCCATCATGAACTTATGTTCCTTCTGCCTTTCAGGAAACCATTTCCCCTTTGCTTATTGCTTGCTAAGATTTTGGTTAATAATGTGGAAAAGCCTAGACTTGGTTTATATTAGATTCAGTATCCCGTGGAGGTGATGTGTCTATAGAATACAGGTACAGTATATATGAAACTGCACACTTTTATTTTCAAAAAACAGGAGAAAGCATAGTTGAGCATAATTTACTACTTCATTTTTTCCCCATTCTTGAATGTCTTCTCTCTTTGTCTTTGAGCTACATGTTTGTTGCGACATCAGACCATTTATGGTATGAAATCTTTAAATACCTTTTATTTTTTTCCTCCTTCATGCATAGTCATTAATAAATTATTTCTTGATGCAATGGAGTTATGTTTCTTAATGAAACATTTATGATGATGCTTTTTTCAACTTAGATTTTTTTTTATTACTCTGTGTTATGTTACCGTATCAATAGGCTTGTATGTCACCTGAGATCACCGTGATTTAACTAAAAGAAACTTAACACAATAACCAGTAAACAACAATTGCCATTATGCTGCAAATTAGTGATTGCTTCAGAAGATAACAGCTGAGAAGTTTTTAAAGCAGCAGAAGTAAGGAACAGCAGAGGGGATATTTGAGTAAAGTAAGAATGGTATTTTAATGTTAAGCTCAAAAAGGAAAGACATATGGTAACACATCTGAAGGCAGTTAAAGACTAAGCTCACTGTTGTGATGAAGCTCATTGAAGTGTGATGAAAAAGTTTTTCTTCCTGTCAACGGGGTAGGGGAAGGGATGGTAACTCACGCTGCTATCACGCCCACAAACTGAGTCCACCCGTATGGAGTTACGGAGGAAACAATGCCCGTCAGGATAGAATGGTGGCCTAGCGACTGTAACAAGGTCAGGCCTCTATCATCATAGGGCGCAGAGCGTAGGGAGGAGAGTGTGGCTTTGACCCACCCACGAGCTCTCATACACAAGGATGGAGAACCTGAGACGATCAGTGCAATACTCGTGGGGGGTAAAGGGACGCGGACCCAAGCGGTGCTATAGGGTAGGGGGTTCACACGAATCAGGACGTGAGGGAGGGGGGGGAGTCTTCCAATACTTTCACCCACAGCATCCTCACAAACACACACAGGGATGGTATAAGGGACACAGTCACACACACACGGCATTATAAGTGTCCAACACACTCAAGAACACAATATCTCAAAGTCACACTTAGCTCTCGTTGTGAGGCCAGTTTCTCTGCTCTAATTACCAGTGCTGTGTGCCTCACAGCGCTGGTCTTTTAAATGCTAGGCCCCTCCCCCCGATGTGTATGTAGCCGCGAGGAGTATCGCAACGGCACAGGTGATCCAGGGGCACGTGAGGTCACGGGCTGTGGGTCCGTGCTTTCAGTGGGGCGGCGGGTTGTCCTGGTAACCTGCCGCCGTGGGGGTTCCCCAAGTACCAGTACCGTCTCCCTGGTCACAGGTGCTGTGGTGGTCTGATCAAGGAGGGGAGGCGGCCTCCCAAGGAGCTCTGTGGTGCTGCAACCCACCCCGCAGGTAACCCCAACGGGTCGGCGTGACACTTCCAAGAATATTTCATAAAAGTTTTAAGCAAATATATTACCCTGATGAAAGATATCAAATCTTTTTGTTCCTTACCAAGACTAATGAAGACTATTTCCAAGCTATGCTATTTTTGGAAGATCAGTAATGGGATAAAGAGTCTTTAACCCCTAGGTCATCAATTCAAATGTGGTTTATGTCAATAGTAGCTGAATTCAATTTCCATTTGATGGCTGCTCAGTTGTCTATATGAGATGCATTGACAGTCTCAGGTTGCCAAATCACACAAAAAATGCCACCAACATTAATGTCCTGGTTTAGCAGCCCCAGCAAAGCTACTACAAAACTGAATAATAGAGTAATATTTTTAAAAGTGCGTAAATCCAATCAAAGGTCAGTGGGGCATAGTCACCTACTCACTTTGGTGTTTCTGAAAGTGTGATATTTTCAAATTTTTCATTCCATTCCATTTTAATTTAATTTATATCCTGCGCTCTCCTGCCGAAGGCACATCGAGACGGCTAACAACAAATAAAATTACAAAACATAAATCCACAAAATCCAATTACAAAAACATAAATCCCACAAATACAATACAATAATAACAGTTAAATAAACATAATTCAATAATTCCATTTTTACAAAACTTCCCCCCTCCCCCCCCACTATATCTTATTACATTTCAGTAATTAATTCCCTTCACTCTTCCGCCATCTCCCTACTCTGCTGCCACCAAGAAAAGGGTCCTCCACTCATCCCTCCTCCTGCTCTCACCAGGGGAGGAAAAATTCCTTCCAACAATTAAACTCATAATACAAAATACACATTATAATTAACTATCTCACAACCAGGGCCACAATGCCCTATATTATAACTTAACAATCTTATACATTATACAGCGGATACCATCCCCCTCCTATTTATCAAACACAATTACCTTCATCAATTCTTCCTCACAGCCCAAGTCCTCCCCATCCTCCTCCCACCATAAACTAAAACCCTCCTTGCTCCCACCTGCTCTCACCGGGAAGGAGCATACCCCTCCACCTCAATTCCTCTTCCCACCAAATGTCAATAATATTAGGCTCCCTCCCCAGCCCCAGCCGTCGGACCATGCCAAAGGGCATGCCCTTTTGGCCGTGCCCCTTCAGCACGTGCTGCTGGCATGGCCGTCGGCCGCCTCCTGCCCTTGCAGGGGCGGCCTGGAAGTGGACTTTCCCCACCCCCTCAATGACACCTGGGGCGGTGGCAGCGCTTCCATCAGGCCACCTGATGAAATGAGGTGCATTACTCCACAGAGCTTACCCCTTGAGTCATATGGTGATCGGTGAGTGTGTGTAGAAACAGAAGAATGAAATAAACAGCTTTGGATAGAAAATCTGATCTACCAGGATCACATGGAATATTCTAGCAAAGTTGTGTGAGAGATGTATACATGTGCATGAGTGCTTGTACACACTCTCTCTTGTGTGCGTATATACACACACGAACAAGTAGTGTGTATATTTCCATTTATTTGGGTTTTTATAGTAAACTAATTTCTCTCTCAGCAGGGGGAGGCAGGCAGTCCTACTTTGGTTTAGCTCCTTCCTTCCAGTCAGAGGAAGGATCAGGATTTTGACTTGACAGCCCAGGCCAGGGGAGGAGCTAACCCCTGCACTGGACCCCAGATCTGTTTCTGCCATCCAGCAGAGAACACACAGGATAGCTTTACCCTCTGGGAGGAGAAATAGGAATTATTTTTCTTTTCTTTGTCTTCTTCTGACTGTCTCCCAGTTTAGTGTTAGGTGGGGTGCGCAGCTCCTGATTGCCTAGGGGGACAATCTACAACCCAAGGAGCGGGTCCCCTCGCCCCAGATCTCCGCCCCTTTTTAGGGAGCACAAGCAGGGCTAGAAGGCAGGGCCCACCAGGTGCTGGCGCTTCCTGCGCTCAGGGGCCAGAATAGACATAAGGGAAGGCACTGGGGTCCTCCCCCCCCCCCAGAATCTCAACCACCTCATGCCAAGCAACAGCGGTGGGACAAGAAGAATAGCTTCTCTCTCCTGAAGGGCTAGGATCTCGCCCGTGGCTTCTCCTTGGGGCACGCTAAGCACACCTGCTTCCACTCCTTATGGAAGTGACTGCCATCTTGAGGCTTTCCCAGGATAAGGAATTGTGACTACTCCCCAAGGGAGGAGCTCTCCCCTGCAGTATGGGAGACCCATAGAGCCTGTTCCCGTGTCTTCTCCTCCAGGTTCTCTTTAGATGCCTTTAAGAGGAAGAGCAGGGCAAAAGCCCCGGAAGGCACAAGGACCAGCGTTCCTGCCAAAACAGCAGCTCCAGCAGCCACAAAGTACATTGGCTTAGGTGCTGAGGACAGGAACACTCATCATCTCCCTCCTCCTCTTCCTCCTGGGCTTTCTTGGGCTGCAGGAAGAGGAGCCACAAGCAGCACAGGAGCACCTTCAGGACCCCGTTCTCCCTGGTATCACTGGGACCAAAGGGGGAAGGTCCAGGTCCCTGGCCAGCCAGCCGTACTGCCCTGGCTTCAGGGATAGAAGCCTACCTTACCAGGGGAGTGGGTGTTCTCCCAGAACACAGGGACATCCTCCTCCGGAGGTTCTGCAGTGGCTAGGGTAGATGCTCCTCACAACAGGCCAACAGAGAATGGCCCACCTATAGGACTTAGTGCCAGCCCCTTCCCCTCCCCCCCCAATATTTAACCCTAGTCCCATGGCCTCTGTCATGGGGGCCGGTGAGGTCATTACTGTCAGGGAACATTCCCTCTGGTACCACAGATCTGCTTCCCCGCCCAGGGAGGAACTCCTCAGGATGGAGAGGAAGGGGGCTCTCCTGACCCCCCTCCCCAGGGCACAAAGATCCCCAGGAACCAAAGAAGGATGGGGAGCTGTCTGAAAAGGAGGGCCTGGACCCAGTCACCAAGACTGGTGTCAGGATTTTCCAACCTGAATTATATTTATTTTATTATTTTTCAATTTAATAACGCCCTTCTGCCATCAGGCAGCCCAAGGCGACTTACAATATAAAAACACAAATAAAATCCAATATAAAACATTTTTAAAACTGCCAAAAGGAGGGTGACATTTAACAACACCACCCTACCCCCATTCCCCCTCCACCCTTTCACCCCTCTCCCCCACTAAATGCCTGGCGGAACAACCAGGTCTTACAACTTTTCAGAAAAGAGGGAAGGTCTGGGGCAAGCCACACCCCCACCGGAAGGGAGTTCCATAGGTGAGGCCACCGAGAATGCCCTCTTCTGTGTGGCCCCCTAGAAGACTCAGGGGACCTTGAGCAGGTCACCCCCGGATGACCACAAGGGTCGATCCAGTACCCAGGGGTTGAGACAGTCCCGCAGGTAGGCAGGGCCTAGACCGTTTAGGGCTTTATAGGTCAAAACCAACACCTGAAAGCAGGCCTGGAACACTATTGGCAGCCAGTGCAGACCACGGAGCACCGGTGTTATGTGCTCTCAGTGGCCCAATCCCACCAACAGACGGGCTGCCGCATTCTGCGCTAGCTGCAGCCTCCGAGACGTTGTCATGGGTAGCCCCACATAGAGCGCATTACCATAGTCTACTCTAGAGGTGATGAAAGCATGGATGAGGGTGGCCAGGTCAGAGTCTGAAATATACGGCCGAAGCCACCGCACCAGATGTAATTGGCGAAAGGCACTCCTCGCCACCGCCTCCACCTTGGGCATCCAGGCAGAACTGTGCGTCGAGGAGCACCCCCAGACTCTGCACCTGGGGAACCAACATGGGACAGACCCCGTCCACAACGGGGGCCGTTACCCCCGTCACCTTACCCACCAGCATCACCTCCCTCTTGTCAGGATTCAACCTCAATCAGTTGGCCCTCATCCAGTCCCCCACAGCTGTCAGACACCAGGTAAGCATAGAAACTTCAGGGCCTGGATCTTTTGTAAAAGAGAGGCACAGCTGGGTGTCATCCGCATATTGATGACACCGCACTCCGAACCTCCTAATCACCTCACTGAGTGGCTGCATATACACGTTGAACAGAAGAGGGAACAAGACAGAACCCTGCGGGACACCGTACGAAAGGTCTCAGTGCGATGAAAAACATTCTCCGAGTACCACTCGCTGAGTTCTTCCTGCTAGGAATGAGCGGAACCATTCAAGAACAATCTGCCCACTCCTGCACAGTCCCACAGGTGCGTCACCAACATCTCACAGTCAACTGTATCAAACGCAGCCAAAAGATCTAACACCACCAACAGGGTTGACCAACCCCAGTCTAACTGTCGGCCCAGGTCATCCACCAAGGCCACGAGTGCAGTCTCGGTGCCATATCCCAGATGAAATCCCGACTGGGAGGGATCAAGAAAACAGACGTGATCCAGATGCCCCTGCGGCTGTTGGGCCACTACCCATTCAATAACCTTCCCTTTAGGGAAGGTTAGAGACAGGCCAATAGCTGGCAAGGGAGTCAATGTCAAGCCATGGTTTCTTGAGCAGAGGCCGTACCACCGCCTCCTTGAGGGAGTCCAGCACTCTGCCCTCCCGAAGGGAGGCATTGACCACTCCCTCCATCAATGGCCCAATTGTCTCCCTGCAAGATTTCACTAGCCAGGATGGGCACGGCACGGGTCTAACTAACAAGAAGTGGCCCTAACTGCCCCAAAGACCCCCGTCGCGTAGGTAGGCATCACCGACTGGAATTGATCCCACAAAACTGGACAAGATGGGGCTTCCATAACCTCCAGCTCTCCTAATGTAACAAGTGCAGCATCGAAGTTACGTGAATACTTATCCACAAAATAGTCCACAAACATGTCACAGCAAGCCATAGATGACTCCACTCCTAGGTGGAGGGAGGCTGGACTGACCAACCCACCACCACCCGGAAAATCTCCACTGGAAGGGACTTAGCGGATGCTTTGCGGGCAGCAGCAAACTCTTTTTCTGCTCTCCTCATAGCCACAGGATAGGCTCGTAAACTAGCTCTATGCTGCATCTGTCGGCTTCAGTGCGAGAGCGGTGTCACCATCGCTCCAGCCGCCGCCCATTCCACTTCAGCACCCGCTGATCCTCCGAACACCAAGGAAGCCTGTGGTGCTGTCGCATAGGAAGCAGACGTCTAGGAGCTGTCCGATTAATGGACTTCAGTTAGCAAGGTGTTCCAGAAAGCCATGAGGTCATCAATGAGATGGTCGTGAAAGAATTGTGGCTAAGGTAGCCTCCAGGATAGGTTTTTCCCTTCACAGGTCACGGAGAACCTGGCAGAGGACATGGTCCTGGTCCTGCCAAAGGAATCACCAGTTTCCTCCCTCCTCCCTTTGTCCTCCTTGTATTTGAGGTTACTAAATTTGGAGGGGCAACAACCTGCTAAGGGTGCCTACTTCCTGGCAAAGCGTTTCTACTCCCTCCCAAATCGCAGTCTGGAATGTTTCTCCTTTCTAAGGTAGATGCAGGGGCAACGGACCTAGCCAAGGCGTTAGTTTTCCCAATTGATCGTGGGGTTCTCCTTGATATCCCCTAGAATGTAAGGTTGAAACATTCCTATGCAGGGAACACATAGGATAGCTTTGAGGCAGCTTCCATGGCTTATAGAGCGGTGGCTACAGCATCCACATTTGCTCGCACTATGGTTCTCTTTTTGAAGGACATGAACTCAGTCACCTAGTCAAAGGAGTTTAAGGATGGTCTTAAAAAGCTGTCTGTGGTGGCCTTGTTTGCAGCAGATGCAGCCCTAGATTCAGCTTAGTTCGCAGCAAGGTCCATGGCCAACAGCGTAGCAGTGAGGAGGACTATATGGCTTAGGCCGTGGTAAGTAGACCTCCAAGCAGAAATTGTCCTAATGTCTGCCCCATTCGCAAGTGGAAAGCTATTTGGTGAGCCCATGACTAATGCCATGATGGATGAGCCAGAGAAGAAGAAGGGAGTACCCATAAACCCTTCTAGGAAGGACGGAAGGAGGAGTTCACAACCTCGACAGAACTTTAGTTTTCACTCATCCTTTTGGAGGAGTGGAGCCAACCGCGATGGCAGCGATGGGGCAGAACCCCAGCGGCATCATCCAACAGACACCCTCCCAAATCTGACAAGAAGATCTCTGCCACTGCATGACGGGTGATCCTCCCCACTCAACCTGGTTCTGGCCACACCTTGCATAGGGGAACGTCAGCAAAGGTTCTGTGATCAGTGGCAACAGTCCACCATGGACAGATGGGTGAGGGGAGACCATCAAGCACAGCTACTCCATAGTGTTTAAATTTTGGACCCAAGATTTCTTCATTGAGGTCCCACATGCCAAGGGCAAGCACAGAAGAACATGGCAGGCCATCCAACATCTTACTGCCATCGGGGCGATAGAGCCAGTTTCACTCGATCAGAGGCACTCTGGGGTATAGCCCGTCTTTTGTACTGTTCCCAAAAAGAATGGAGATACAACGGCTATCCTCGATCTCAAGGATGAAGTGGTTCAAAATGGAAAACCTTGAGGTCAATATTGCTAGCTCTCCAACCTGGCGACTTCATGGCCTCCATAGACCTTCAAGAAGCTTACTTGCACATACCTAGCAGGGAACCACACCAATGATTTCTGAGATTTGCATACAATAGCAAACATTTCCAGTACAGGGCCTTACCGTTTGTCCTCATGGCAGCACCGCATGCGTTCACCTAGCTTCTGGTAGCGTTAGTGGTATCCCTCTGACAGTGAGCAGTCTGTGTTTCCCTACCTAGACGACCTCCTCATAAAAGCAGAGTCGAGGGAGAAGGCTTCCCAGGCAGTTGTGCAGACTGTCTCTTGTTTACAAACCCAAGGATTCGTAATAAACTGGGACAAGAGTTCCTTGGTGCCCTCCCAACATCTTGGTCACCTAGGCATGTGACCTAGTTCATCCTTGGCATGAACCTTAACAGGCTCTTCCCCTCTTCAGAGTGGGAATTGAAAATCCAGCAACAGATTTCTAGAGTGAGATGTCAAGGTTTGGCAGATCTCCTATCTTGGGTGAGTTGTGTAGGTCTGATGGTGTCGTGTACTGACACAGTGGCCTGGGCATGTTTTCATCTGTGACTGCTCCAGGACTTTCTTATGCCATGGCAGAATCAAATTGCAGAGCAACAGAAGATCAATCTGAGCCTAAATAAAATAAAATAAATAAATAAATTCCCCAGGACATGCTCACAACACTAAACTGGTGACTGCAGAAAGACAGATACATGCAGGGTCTTCTCATTGTGTTGCCCACCAAGGGTAACCATTATGATGGACACGAGCCCTTTCAGATAGGGAGCCTACTGCTAAGGGTATCCGGCACACGGAACCTGATCATGGAAGGAGATATGCTTCCACATCAACCAGTTGGAATTGAGAGCAATCCGGATAGCCCTCCTTCACTTCCATGACAAAGTTCACTTCACGCATGTGTTGATTTACGCTTACTGTATGACTGCCATGACTTATGTGAACAGACAAGGAGGAACGAAGTTCTTAACCTTAATGAGAGAAATGGGAGTGCTGTTTCGTTGGACAGAGAACAACTTACTGTCTTTGTCAGTACTGCACGTCAAGGGGGTTCTCAACATCCAGACAGACTGGTTGAGCAGGCAAACGATTCAGCCAGGCGAGCGGGCTCTGAACCATGAGGTCTTCAATCAGATTGTGAGAGCATGGGGAACCTCAGTGATCTACCTATTTGCCTCAGCCAAGAACCACTAAGTCAGCAGTTACTTTTCGAGGCACCAGGATTCGAGAGCAGAGGTTATGGATGCACTCAACCTGACGTGACCCAGAGAGCTGTTGTATGAATGAAGTTTTTATTTGCGTGGCTCTAGGCCATTGCACACCAACAAACAAAAAGAATAAAACATCAGTCCTATTACAAAGTAATTGGTCAGTTATATCATAAATAGAATGTTATAAATATAAATGCGAGTTACAATCCAGAGCTTAAGGGGATTCAGCTCCTATGACTGGTCTAAAATTAAAAAAATTATCTCTACAATAGTGGGCCTGGACAAGAAAGGCAGCTACCTGCTTTATAACTGAGGTCTGTGCTATTCAGCAAATGGGTCAATATAATTTCATCGGCTCTTCCCCTTACTTTCAGGAGGATTGGTGCCAAAAACTTCTCCCTGATCACATCATATAAATGACAATGTAAAAAGA
>QEPC01006023.1:413311-431509 GCA_003113815.1 Sphenodon punctatus
TGGTTTATTCTACATAAGGTCAGTTGAAGTAATGCCTGCCAGTGTGCTACAGCATTTTTTTTGGAGGTGATCATGTGATGCGACACATTCCTGGGTTTTGGGACAGTATTTGGAGTGACATGTGGATTGATAATGTTCATGGGATATGATCACGTCCAGGGAGGAATCCTAGCAATTATTCTGAGACCAGTAATGCTCAAGACATGGGCATTAAGTCTGCATATTTGCACGCAACTGGAAACATCAGCCAGCAAAAAGGAGAGGTCAAACAAGAAAAGCACAAAGAAGAAATGAAAGCCAGAATAGCAGCTGATTCCAAAGGCTGAGAGGGTATTTGCCGTAAACTACAACTTTTGATTGATCCAATGAAATCAGACACCCATCTGGAAAACATGGTATATGTTGTTTCTCATAGGGTCTCCCCTTCAACAGCCAATGTTCACAAGGCAATATCCATTGGATCCAAACAAATGAAAGAGTTTGCCGATGGCTGGCCAAGACATTTCCATGAAAAAATACCCAAGACGGTTGTTAACATGGCAGCGACAAAGAATCATATCACCGTTGGCACAAGTAAAGTTTTTGTGTTACTGGTATACAAGCAAGTTCTCATGAAGTTGATAGCAACAATGTCTTGTTTCACGCACTGGCACCGGTTTCCACATCAATGTTTGACGATGCCGGAGAAATGCAAGTGTGCAAATCAAAATCTACCTTGAAGAAAATCCTACAGGCATCTGTCTCAAAGAAGAGATAAGGGCTCACCAAGCTTTGTTATTGATAGATCAGCTCTCCTTTGGGTCGTGCATTGGCCAGAACAGGACACAGTGTGAGACTAACTTTCAGGTTTTAAAACAGTTATAGTTAGAAAGTTGGCAGTTGGTGATGTTTGGTTGGTGTTTGACTGTTACAAAGAATACAGCACAAAGGATGTCACAAGGCAGGGTAGAGCCACAGGTGCCAGTCGAGTTCATCAGATGACCTTGTCAACAACATTACCATTCCAAAAAGTAGTTCTTACAGTAACGGAAAACAAAAAGCAGCTGTTAACCATGATCTGTCATGACCTCCTAAATGACACAGAATTGCACCAGGAACATACCCAGGAACACACGTTTGTCATCACAGGAGAGGATGATGATCCACATGAAGTTCGAGGCGACACTGTAATCAAGAGGTGAGACATGGCAACCACTCCTGAAGAAGCAGACATCATGAGTGTCCAAAAAGCAATCCGTGTAGCTGCAGATAAACTCACACGAGTAACTGTACTGTCAGATGATACTGATGTCTTCCTGCTACTATTGCATAACTGTTACTTCCAGAATATTGAGTAGCAAGTTTTTATGGAGTCACCTACTCAAGGCAGGACTATGATAGATATCAGTGCCTCTGTATCTAAGCATGAAGCCATCATACCAGATATTCTAGCAGCACATGCATTGAGCAGATGTGTCACTACAACTTCATATTTTGGTATATGTAAAGGGAAAGTAGTGTAAGCATTAAGAGATGGCCATTCCCTCTTGTTGTTAGGTGATCCCGCTGCAGTTGCCTGTTATAATTCGCCAGGCATCACAGTTCATGACAGCGTGTTATGGCCAGGTTAAATGCAAGTTTCCTACTGAGGCTTGTTTAAAGGTGTGGGCAACTAAAATGAAGTTGTTCCCAAATGCCTATGCTTTTTTCATTATCACCAACAGATTAATCCTTCCAAAAAAATGTGAAATGTGCCCATTTCCACACCTGTGTGTGGAAAAGTGCTCTCAAACCGAATCACCCTGCAGTTGACCCGTCGCAGTAGGCTATTAAATATACATGGTTTCCAAATGTCTACTGCCTGTAACTGTACCGTGTAATGTACCACTCGCACCACCAGAAATTCTGAAGCAGGTCCAAGTGCTCATGCAAAAGTGACATACCCTGCTGAACTAACAGATGAGGCTGTAGTTATGCAAAGTTACCATGTACAATGTTCTGCTCATGCCATTCTATCGGCTGCTGCAACAAGCTCACACATACAGCTCCAGCAGATGATGACAACGATGAAAACCCTGACAATCTTATGCCAGATTTTTCTAGCTGCACTTGCAGCCAGAAAGTTAAAGATAGGACCATCCTCCATTATAAAGGGCAGAATTTAAAGCACCTATATTTCAGAAACCGCTTGTGCTGCAGTTCTGAAATTTAACAGTGTGTATAAACCTAGATACCTGCATCTATGCAAATTTCTAACAGGATGGAACCAGGAAATCAAATGTTATAGCAGTGCACAGGTTAATTGCTGATGGTCAAAATGCACTGTTTCCTGAGGAATTGCTCTGAATATCTCCTTCCCTCCCAGCTGAATTGAGCCCCGAACTTCACAGCTTTGTAGTATTAGATGTTGAGGAAGTACTTTTGTAGTCTTGAATTGATCAGTGCAGAGAATAATGAGATATAAAAGATTTAAAAATCAGTTCTGCTGGGCTAGCACATGCGCACTGAGAAGCTGCTCCTTTGGGGGAAAGCAGCATGAATAGAGTCACGTTACTTGGTCTGGAAACCAAGTTATGACAGTCAGTTACATGCGCTGGTGATCCCTGTTTTCAGGGAGCTGGGGAGTTATACATTCCTCTGATGCAGCACCTCCCTGTTCCACCATGCCTGCAAAGTGCCCAACCCCGCTGCCAGGAAGGGGAGTCATCCCCCAGAAGGATAGTCCTGGCCCTGCTTAGCTCCCCAGTCCCTCGTAAGAAGTGTCTCGTAACTTTCAGCAGGAGCAGCCTCTCCAAGTCGCGAGACACTTCTTGAGAGGAACTGGGGAGCTGGCCGGGGACAGGACTATCCTTTGGGGGGGCTCCCCTTCCCAGCAGCTGGATTGGGCACCTAGTGGGCATGGGGGAACGGGGATGTTGCATCAGGACCCCATACCACACGCCACTGATTCCCTGGTGCTCGGGGCAGGGAGGGATTTGCAGCATGGGTGTCCACCAGGCCTCCCCTTTTCCCCGGGCCTCCTAGCAGACATGGCAGCTTATGGAGGGGGTGGGGACAGGGGAAAGGAACTACGCTGCTTCCCCAGCCCTCTTCCCCCTCGCTGGCCCGATGCTGCAAGCTCTGCTGCTGGGTGAGTGATGTTGGGGCCGCCGCAGTGTCTGTACATGCTAGGACTACATTTCCCAGCATGCCAAACAGTGACAGGAAGATGGCAGTGGCCCTTGTGTGTGCTTCTGAAGCAGCATGGGGTCCTTTGAAAAAAAGTTACAGGCAGCCTCACTTGTGATGCTGCAAAGTTAATGGCAGAGGTGGTGTTGATGGGGTGGCACTGGTGGTGGCAGTGACAGAGATCCTGGGGAAAGGGGTGTGTGTGTGTGTGTGAGAGAGAGAGGGGGGGGGTACTGCAGGGTGTATGAGAGAGAACTGTACCGTGTGTGTGTGTGAGAGAGAGGGGGAGGGAGAGGTGTACTGTGTGTGAAAAAGAGAGGTGTAGTGGGTGTGGGTGGGTGGGTGTGAAGTGTATGTGTCATGCATGTCTGAAAGAGAATGTAACTGGCTTGTGTGTGAGAGAGACGGAGCAGGGGAGAAGATTGTGTGTGTGTACATGTGTGAGAGAGAATGAATGGTCCTTTTTACATGGACCATGGCGCAGGGGAGGTTGTGTGCGCTGCGTGGGGGGAGGGTGTAGATGGGTGTGCACCCATCCACACCCACCCATCCCCACGCATGGAGGCACCTCCGTTTTCGCTGGTGTCTCCGTACATGGGGATGAATGTGCATGTGTGTGAGAGCGCACACCCACCCTCGCATGGGCAGCACCCACGCATGGACACCCAGATTTCTGGGTGATTATGCGTGGGTGCCGCCTGTGTAAAAAGGGCCAATGAGTGAGTGGGGGGGAGGGAGAAGGGAGTGACTCTGTGAGTGTGTGTGTGTGTGTGTCAGTCAAAGTGAGTGTGTGTGTCAGTCAGAGTGAGTGTGGTGTGTATGTGCCATGCATGTCTAAAAGAGAATGACAAGTGGTGTCAGCGTGTGTGTGCATGTGTGTGAAAGAATGAGAGAAGAGTGTGTGTGTGTGTGTGAGAGAGAGAGAGGTGTGGTGTGAGTGAGAAAATGAATGAATGAGAATGTTGTGTAGTGTCCCCACCCACCCATGACTGTCCCCTCTCTCCTCCGTCTGCCCCCCACTTCTCCTCTCAAGACGCTACAGAACTGTGAGTAGCAGCATAGCCACTGATGCGGAACTTTGTTTAACCCCGCCAAGGGGCTAGAAAACACTAGCTATGGGGAAATACACAGAGATCCCAGTGCAGGTAGCTTAGCTCCTCCTTGGGCAGTGTGCTGGCCCTCCTCATCTTAGCTATATTTACGCCAGTCTGGCCCTCCTCATCCTAGCTATATTCTAATTCTTAATAATTTTTTAATTTTTTTATTAAACACATTTAGTATCCCGCCCCTCCTGACACCAGCAGCTCGGGGCGGCCCACAACAGTCTACATCAAAAATTTAAATCATAAAACTATAAAACATACTATTACACCCTCATCCCTCTCCTCCCCCATTCCCTCTCCTCCCCCCAATAGTAATCACTTCGCAAAAAACAATCAAAAATTTTTCAAGCAAAAAACCTACAGTTTAAAAAAACATTAAAGGTAGGACCATTTCCAAATCAAAAAACTTCCCTCTTAACCAACATTCCAGAACATAATTTCCCCCTAACTTACACTCAAAAAACCATCAAAATGAATTACAATTTCTTTTCAAAAAACATTTAATAACATACAACAAAAATAAAACACCCAAAAACATGGAAATTATTTCAAGATTTTCTATCTATATTTCATTACTTACTATCAACATAAAAGTAAGATATGTACTTAATTCCTTACTACACACATACTTACTCTAACTAATATTATTACTAGCAAAACTATACAAAAATTGTTCATTATTAAGCATTCCTTTATTATAATTCGATGAACAATTTTTTTCAAACTGCCTTAACTTTTTTTTTGCGCAGAATTGCCTTCTGTCAAACCGATTCTATGCAGTTGTCTATACTGATAGTGTCTACAGTTCATTGTATAAAGTGTACACAATTTGTGTACATGTGAATGAAAGAATTAAGGCAGTTTGAAAAATTGTTCATCGAATTATGATAAATTAATGCTTAATAATGAACAAATGTTATAGTTAGTGATAAATATTAATAAGTATGTATGAGAAGGAATTAAGTACGTCTTACATTTATGTTGATGGTAAATAATGAAATATAGATAAAAAACCTTGAAATAATTGCCATGCTTTTGGGCGTTTAATTTTTGTTGTATGTTGTTAAATGTTTTTTGACTAGAAATTGTAATTAATTTTGATGGGTTTTTGAGTATGTTAGGGGGAAATGTATGTTTTAGAATGTTGGTTAAGAGGGAAATTTTTTGGTTTGGAAATGGTACTACCTTTAACATTTTTGAAACTAGTTTTTTTGTTTGAAAAAAATCATGTATAAGATCAGAAATGAATTGAAGTTAGGGGCATTAAAAAATGAAGTACCAGTTTGACAACAGTATTGGTATTTTTGCTTTAATATTCAAGCAGGTTTTAGTAGCTTAATTGCATTTGACCGTCCTTATAAAGACAATGCATTCTATAATAGCTCTAACCAGTTAATGTTAAAGTTGTTTTTTGTATCACTTAATGTGAATTTTAGGGGTTGTAAACACCACTTGGACCTGTGGCAGGTTGAGGGTGTTAGACTTACAGTACTATTTTTGAGGTCATAATGCAAGTTATAATAAAATATACAGAGTTATCAAATCAGAATCATGTGGATAACTATGAAAATGTGGGGCTAAACAAAAAAGTGTAATGGGTTATCTCAGATTGCCCAAGGGTAACAAAATGTCATTCTTCTGATCAGTAAAATACTTGCCCTGGCCGTGTATAATCAGCAGGAAAAAAACTTTAATATCAGTACTTGGGGTTTAACGGCCTGCTGCCGGACTATACAGAGTACTTGATGAAGTAGCCACACAGCCTTATTTGTCTAATAATCACGTTATTCTTCATGGGCTACTTCCCTCCTTTCTGGCAAAAGCCAGTAATTGCCCTCCTGTTGTCTGAATAAGATTTTTCTAGTGAAATGAGGCTTCATCTGTTTTAAAGTCTTTGTGAAATGCTGACTGATAACAAAACTGGCTAGTTCAACAATGCTGGAGATTTAACTAAGGTGCTATATTAAGCTGTTCTGCCTCGAGGAAACCCTCTGGCAAGTGTTCTGACCACTTTGAAGTCTGTGCTTGGAATAAGGAGTGATTTCGCTTTGTCTTCAAATCCTCTCACTCATATGCAGTTTATGGGGATTTTGGGGTTGGGTTTTTGTTTGTTTTTTTGCATCTCCTTTAACTTTGACATTGATGCTTAAAATGCCACAGACCAAACCTCAGTTCTTAAAACTAGTTGTGATGGGTTGTTGGTTTCTGTCACACCCTTTCTTTGTTTAAGATTAAGAATGCAAAGTCGTCACCAAACTTGCTGAAAATTAATTGAAAATTAATTTCCAATTTGATGTTTAATTACCTGATTCCATGTATTTGCAACTTCTGACAACATTTAGCCCTCCAGACTGGAACTTCTGTATCAGCACATTCTAACCTTAAACTAAACATGGGAAGTTTTATGTTCATTTACCCATAATATTTACTGATGTTTGTCAGAAGCACAGAAGAGGCATATGTAAACATCTTCCTGTGAGGATTTAGCATTTAGCCTATTTTACGAACATTTAGGGTGTCACTTTGGAAGATTGTATTAATTTCTAACACAGATCAGTCCAATGCAGATCTGATAGCTGATGTACTGTTCTTAGGTCTCTAATGGTTCCATTGTCAACCCTATTAGGAAGAGTTTTAAATTCAAACTGTCTACTGATGGCAAAATAATGTGGAGTTACTCACTATTACTACTTATCATTTCTATACCACTCTAGGCGTACGCAGTGCTTTACAGTTACAGATTTTTCAGAGACAGGTCCCTTCCCAGTGGGCTTACAATCTAAGATGAACAAGGATGAGGGGATCACAAAGGGAAAGGACAGACACACACATATTCAATTTTTACAGCTGGGAAACTGAGACTGAGTGGTGCCTTGTACAAGGCCACCCAGTGAGTTCATTAGCTAGGGTGAAAGTTGGACCCTGGACACCCATGTCCAAGTCCAGCACCTTATCCACTACACCGCACTGACCGTAGGTTTTACTGTCAATTGATGGCAAAATAATGTGGAGTTAGGTCTTTTGTTAATTGCATCCTTGTTTCAAGTCCACATGATAAAAACTTTCTGGTTTTCATCCAGAACTGAATTCTCCTACTTAATACAAAATGTCATCATCTCACTACATTGAACCTTATTCAAACTACCCTATGTTGTTGTTGCTGTTTGTTGTTAGTGTTGTTGTTGTTATTAGCCAGCAATGTACCTGACACTGAGCAATTATTAATTAAAGAGCCTGCCCAAGGGTCTTACAATTTAGGCAAGGGAGAGTGGAATATAGTCTGTCATCTATAGCTACAGATGCACTGGTATATGAAATGAAAATCACATTTAATTAGTGTTTTGTTTAAATGAGACACAGAAAACAAATTCTAGTTTTGTACCACACCATGAGTTACTTTATGAAAATAGCACTAGTTAGAATTATTTATTGTTTATGGACAGAACAAAAACATCTATACAAAATGGTTCAGGCGCTGGTTAGTTTAAAGACAGTTATACAGATACTTCTCCAATCTGGATTTTGGGAGCTTGTATGATCTCATGTTTTCAGGGTGTATGCAATAAAGACCTCTCACATAGTTTGGGGGTTTTGCTTGATTTTTAAGAACTTTCTTTAAAATTTTCTTTTCTTTCCATCAGATTGCTGTTCTCAAAAGTCAAACTAGAATCCCTCTGCAGGGGTCCAGATGAGGCGCTCCTTACTTGTAAACACATGCTGCAGATTTGGAAATCCTGTTACAATCTCACTAACCCCAGGTACGATACTATAGGTAACTTGGATTGCATTTTCTGTACATTATACAACATGAGGTTAATCCCACTTTAGTAAATGGAATTAATAAATCTTTGCTGTTCAATTCACTACTTAGATTGTTCTTGGAATTTCATGTGATTTTGGTCAGTAATTAATAAAAGCTTACACTCATTTTTATATAGATAGATTAAAAATAAACACATCTGCAGCTCTAATGAGGCAGAAGTGAGTGATTAGTTAAAATAATCTTTATGAAAATGAAGAATTTGGATGGATGTTTCTAAAAAGTAGGTTTTTGTTAATATTTGTATTAGTGATTAAAATGAGACGGGGTTGGACTGATTTTTTTAAATTCTGTTTTTGATAAAGTCTGAAATATTCCATGTTTTATCAATTAGAGTTGCCATTAACAATGTCTGAATGGAATGAGGTCTCGTAATTGCTACGGATATAAACCCAACAATGACTATCAGCTATACTGTGGAGTTTTTTTTACCATTTTTGGGGTAGGGAAAGTGATTTTGCTAGAAATGTATGTGCTTTTAGTGCTCCAAAATGAAGTCTTCATAGCACTGTGGGCAGATTGCTCAGCAGAGGAGAGTTTTGGATGGAGAAGGGCTGCACCTGGTATAATTTATGTGTCTATTATTCCAAGAGCCAGTCTGTGCTAGTCCTTGAATTCAAACATCCCTTTGCCTGAAATATAATCTACATCTGTCAAAAACTGGCTTAATAGGGTAAAGTCTTCTTTCTGATATTGTGGGCACCTTCTCTAGGAGTGCATGCACCAGCTGCAGCCTTTCCTTATAGAAGCACAAACGGTCATGTTCTAAGAGAGAATCTGGTGCTTCAGATTAAATGAGTTGTCTTCTGGGAGCAAAAGCAATTTTTATAATGGGAAGGAAAGAGATTAATATGCATTTATGCTTTCTTTGGGGGGAGGGGGTGATATGTGTCTGTACACCAAGTGCGATGATGAGGCAGACAGGAACTATGCCCCCAGTTTGCTCCAGTGTTTGCCAATAAACTATTTGACAGACAATGAATGATTTGCCTAAGACCACTCAGTGAACCCTTGTCTCAACTCCACTCCAGCTCAAAAACCCTGCACATTAATCACCGGACTGGACCACATTCTCTTTGTTCTCCATTGGAGAAATGTTTGTACCTGAAAATGTAACCTTCAGATACTTCTCTGCTATCTGTGTTATCCTTTGTTTGTACTAGCTGTTTCTATTGCTGCTTTAGGTAGAATTCAACCCTCATGTTCCCCTAGCATTAATCAACAGAAGTTGGTCAAATAAAAGATAGCTGAATTGCTTTGTCGCCACATCCTTCACCCCTTAAATTAATAGAAGAAATAGATTCCTTACATCTAAATCCTTTTAATGTATGGCAATTTAAAGACTATTTTAGTACTGCATCTCAGAGAGGATGTGTGTGCACATATACACACAAATTATAAAATATAATTTATTTTTTATTAAACTTCTGACAAGGAGGGTGGGGGAAATTCCTCCTAGAAGCCTCTTGACGTTATTAAAACTAAATCCACATAAGCATTTTTTTGAATTCCCCCCCCTCCTTATTAGTAAAAGGAACAAATATTCTTTAAAATTGTTAATCTGATGACTGATCCCTCTGTGCTTAAATGTATAATCCTCAATATGTGGTGTTGCATTCCTCTGCTCATCAGTTAACTGTGGTGTCATGTATAGAGGATTTCTATTTAAGGAGAGAAAAAACACCTAGGCTGCAGTCCTCAAAACAGTTACTCCAGAGTAATCCAATGGAAGTATTGTAAATGGGCTACAGTCATCAAAATACCTACTCCAGATTAATCCTACTTTTAAAGTGGTAGTTTGATTATTGTAGCCCAAGACTGAGGAGTTCCTAAAAACAAATACCTTGTTTTCATGCTTATGTTCCATTGTCAGGGCTGGGCCTCAAACCCCCGGACTCAGGGCTTGACTGAGGTGCTTGACTGCGCCACTGGTGGGTTGCTGCAGGGAGTGGCTTCCTCCCCTACCTTGTTATTCTCCCTCTTCCCTCCAGCTCTGTGTCCCGCTCGCACCTGGTAGAGGGTGTGGACCCACCTGCCACAGCCTGATTGGCTCTTTGTAGTATTTAAGGCTGCTGAGGGCTGTGGCAGGCGTGGAGCTTCCAGTCACCTTTCCTTGACTCTAGCATGATCCATTTTCCTTGTTACACCTTTCTTGCTGGTACTCAGTTTGCACGTCTGTGTTTTATGTTGGTGAGTCTCAGTGTGGTGTTCCCCCTCTATGTTCTGAATGAGTGAAGCTCTTCCCCCCCCCTCCCTTCATGCTGGTACTTATTCCTCTTGTATCCCTTATGTGTTGGGGCATTTCCTGCCCGGCTTCCCTACCCCTCTGTCTGCATGGGGGTATGTTGTTTGTCTCCTGCTCACACCTTGTCCTATCTTCATGTTGGTTTGTTTCCCTCATGCCCCTCACCCCTCACCGTGTGTCTTGTTCCCTGTTTGTCTGTCCTTCTGTTAGGAGAGGCCACTCTGTGTCTCCCTCTGTAACCTTGCTCCCCCCCTTTGGCCTTGATTCCAAAAGGGCCTTATCTCTGAATCCCCTGCTTCATACTCCCCCCTGTCTCTGTTGCCCCCACTTCCCTGTTGCTCCCTAGCCCCCTGCCACAACTGCCTGCCTCTAGTTCCCTGTTGCTCCCCCAGCTCTGGTCCCTCGTCCCTTACCGTAGGTTCCCTGTTCCTCGCCCTTGGTCCCTCACTCCCTGCCTCTGGTTCCTCGTTTCTTGCCCTTGGTCCCTCGTTCCCTGTCTCTGGTTCCCTGTTGCTCCCCAACTCCCTGCCTCTAGGTCCCAGTTGCTCCCCCAGCTCTGGTTCTCCGTTCCTTGCCTTTGGTTCCCCATTCCTGGCCTTTGGTTCCTTGCTCCCTGTCTCTGGGTCCCCAGTGCTCCCCAACTTCTCTAGTTCCCTGTTGATCCCCCAGCCCTGGTCCCTCGCTCCCTGCCTCTGGTTCCCTGTCTCAGGTTCCCTACTCCCGGTTTCTGGTTTCTGTCTCCCCAGCTCCCTGTCCCTCGATGATGAACCGTATGCTTTCTTAGACCAGCTTGCCTGGTTCCTATGCTGAGCACCCCGTTTCCTTGGTATTGGAGAGCGGCTGAGCGGTTTCCTTGTTACTACCCGTGCCTCCTTTTCCTCGCCTACCTACCTTCCCCTCCTTCCCCTCCTAGGCTCCAGCTGCCGGAGCCTGACACTCATTGTGAAAATAAAGGTGTTGGGAAATAAATATTGGGGGGAGTCCTGTTTTTAAAAAAGAAAAAAAATTTCTCTGTAAATAGTATGTTTTGATTGTTATACCAGGAAAGAGGCTATATAACTGAATTCTTTTTTTCGAGGTTTCAGATGTTATTAGGTTCAGAAGTAGCATTTGTCATCTGAAAAATGTTTCTAATTTTTCATAGTTTCATATATGGCAAAAAATGTTTGTTTTTGGAGTTTCCAGAATGCTGTACTGAGTGGTTGCAGATTTTCTCAGAAAGCTAGTGTGTAAATGTTAGTGCTTTCTATACCATTGCAAGAATATTCTTATAGCTTCCTATATCTGCAGCCATCCTTGATACACCACAGATGTCTAATCATGCTATGTCATTGCCTTCATGATACATTCATTGCTGTCTTCCCACTAGTTAAGTAACAACTGCTCCAGATATCACCACAAATTTTGACCTCCCTTGAACAATAAAAGCATACTATTCCGTTTACACTGAGTAAGATATAAATTGCAAATCATGTTAACTTTTAGCTCTCTTGATCTGCTTCTCGCTAGATAACCTGACGAAAAGAGATTGAATGCCCTGAGTCTAGTGTTTGTCCTTACTTTTACTTCCTCTACCTCCTTACCTGGCACTAACCTAAATTTTGAGACTGCTGATTACAGTAAAAAGGTTTTAAGGACTCGGTTGTAAACATTCTCCAGAAATTAAGAACAGGATTGCAATAAATGAGAGGCCTATGAATAATGCTTTTGATACAGGAGACTAGGTCTCATAGATTGCATACAATTTGCCCCTACCATGATTCTGCTAGATTCACACCACTAGTAGCTGAATATGCGTAGAACAGTATTGTGATCTGGACACTGCCTGAATTTTAATGTATTTGTGCTGCTGATGGAATTTATGCTTGAAATGACTACCTGGAATGTAATGGTAGGCAAGAGCCGTCTTTTTCTGGATACGTCTTAATGCTTTGGGGCCTGCTTGCATATCCTGATCTTTTGCTGGTCCAAGTGAAAGCCCATGCACTACAAAATGTTCCAAAATAGGATAATCCTTGGTTAGTAGCTTCCAAAGCAACCAGAAGGCTGAACTCCGGCAGCTACACTTAGAATTAAAGCCAGTTCATCTCTGCTTTTGAAATCTACTTTGCAAGAAATGTTTACTGAAAATTAAGTCAAATGCTTGCTTGGAATCCTACCTCTTGTTGAAAATATTTACTTATTTATTTACTTTTAGATTTGTACCCTGCCTTATCCCCCAAGGCTCAGGGCAGTTTACATCATAAAAATGTATATACATATATAAAATAGACAATAAAAACACTAAATTAATAAAACACACATACCCCAGCTCTACTCCTGCCCGTTAAATGCCTGGCCTAATAAATGGGTCTTACGCCTCCTCTGGAAGGCACTCAAACTAGGGCTTAGGCAAACCTCTATGCAATGGGAGTTCCAAAGCTGTGGAGCAGCCACTGAGAACGTCTCACTGCGTGCCCAGGACATATGGACAGATGGAACTTGCAAGAGGGTGTACTCAGTTGATCATAGAGGCTACAGAGGGTCTGACATAAGGGGTAAAGCGGTCTTTTAGATATATAGGGCCCAGGCCAATGAGGACTTTATAGGTCAAAACCGGCCCCTTGACTTGTTCCTGGAACACTACTGGTAGACAGTGCGGACTCTGAAGCGCTGTTGTTATATGATCTCAGTGACTCACCCCTGTCAAAAGGTGGGCCACTGCATTCTGCACAAACTACAGCCCCCGCACAGTCTTCAAGAGCATGCCCATGTAGAGTGCGTTGCAGTAGTCTAACCTTGAGGTGACGAAAGCATGGATGACAGTTTGCCAGGTCCCTATCTGTAAGAAAAGGGACGATGCTTCTCACCGAATGGAGTTGGTGAAAGTCACTCCTGGCCACCACCACAGCCTGATGTTCCAGATGCAGCTCAGGACAAGGAGCACCCAAGACTACAAACCTCAGTAACCAGGAGAGACTGTACCCCATCATTGATGAGTGCCCCAATCCCCCACCACCAGGTCACAGGGCCAGTCAACCAACAACACTTCAGTCTTGTCTAGATTCAGTTTCATTTGGCTCACCCACATCCAGTTTCCAATGGCAGCCAAGCACTGAGTAAGCACCAAGACCGCAGGACCTTGGTCAGATGAAAATGATTTGGGTGTCATCTGCATATTCATGGCAGCACACCCAAATCTACACATGATCTCGCCCAGCTGCCTTAGATACACATTAAACAGGAGGGGAGACAGACTGGAACACTGTGGGACCCCACAGGAGAGGGGGCAGGAGGATGACAAACAATCGCCCATCCCACCTGCTGAAACCTCCTAGAAAGGAATGAATAGAACCACTCAAGAGCTCTCCCAGGGAATCCTGCCAGGTAAATTCTACTGCTCCATAATTCCCTTATTTTAAAATGTAAGATTTTGTTTCTCTCCAGCTGTAGTGCATTGAGTGCCTGGGTGCTATGGCATATTATATACATCATTACTTCTTTAAGACAACTTTATTGTAAATAAAAAAGAGGTAAGCATACTATATTGTCACATCATATACAGGCTTATTTTTGTAATAAATATCAATGTACTAACAGAGGAAACGAAAAAAATCACTGCACTGTTATGGTTGTTTAAAAGATAATGTACGTTCAAAGATTGTTCTTGTACTCAATGACATTTGGCGTGACGTTCATGGACTGGGAAAGTAATTAATTTAGGAGCTACCATAAAATATTTATTTATCAACATTTTTATACCACCCTATTCACCAATAGCAACTCAGGGCGGTATACAACGAACATAAATAACAATAAAATATAAAATCCAAGATAAACAATAAAAGCTCAATTAAAACAATCCAATATGTGCTGAATGATGTAATAAGCAATAACTGATAGTCTGTGCCCCTGAAAGTTACCTTCTGTTTCCTGTGGGTTTCTGAAATAGCATCACTTTACAAGGAAATTGCAGTCTAACAATGAAGTTAGTGTCATTCAGAATTTATTTGTAGCATTTTAGAAGCAGCTGCACAAAGAAAGGAAATAGTTTCACTCTGTGTTTAAAGTGTGTAACTGTATATTAATTTAAAAGCTGAAATGAGAGAGATCACCAAAAATTCCAGACTTGTTTCTGATCTCACACCCATTTTACACAGGAGTTCAGTTGGCGTGATTCCTGGTTTACACGGGTGTCAGGAGGGAATTGGACTGCAATGTGTACGGTACTAAATGTTGCTCTGAAAACAATGCAGATGTAGGAAATTGATGCTCAGAGACTGAGCACCAGTTTTCTCCACCTGTAGGTCTGTTTACTTGAGGATACTTACGAAGAATTTCTGAGGTCCATTTTTTATGGCCCCAGAAAATTGTCTTCAGTAATCTCAACTATATTGAACTAGATGTGAAAGATATAGCTTTAGTGTTTGTAAACCTTATTGTGTGACATTGAAGAACTTCAGATTTATTATTATAGGTTTAAAACATTCTGTTTCATATATTTATTCCTAAACACACCTCCTTGAGCATTTCTTCATATTAATAATCCCATGCCCTCCTTCTTCTGAACTCCTTTTTGGTTGCTTGTCTTGTCTTTGGTGCATTATTCAGATTACCTTTTTTTTTTTTTTTTTTAAAGACCATCATTTTGTAAATTGTCATATCGTTCATGTTCTATAAAAGTTTAATAATAACTTAAACGTACAGTGTAGTACTGCAACTTGTAATAATATAGCAGTATGTGAATCTGTTTAAAGGATTTTATCTAATGTGCCATTTTTGAATCTCTTTATCATTGAAGAAAAACCTGCAAATAAATATGTATTTGTTTTATTTAATCTTCTAGTGGGATGATGCTTCGTCGGTGGAAATATTTAACACCAAACTCAATTTCCATCCATCTCATCTTTGACAAGAACCTTTGCAGGCGGACCAGCACAGGGTGTTAACAAATGAGACAATAGCCCCCTAGAGTCCGGGTTTGGTCCATGTAGCCCCCACTCGCATGTTTAGTGTGTAGAGCAGCCTCCACATGTAGAACTTGTGGTAGCCAAATCATTTGAGGTGGGGACAGGCACAAGCTCGAGGTGATACACCATGAGAGTCACGGTATCTTTGTCTACATCAACGTGTGCTAGCTCTGAGGTAGGGACAGGCACGGAGGAATCTCCACTGGCAGCTAAGGCTTCCGTGATTGCAACAGGAGTGGGTAGTGGGGAAGCCATATCCGCCTACTTGTGGCAAAGATATAGCCGTACAGGTGAGATGCAATGATTGCTCCATCTACACATAGCAACCTGTTCAGGACATATACATGGAACCCTTTGGAGACATTATGGCTAAGCACAGGGTTGAGTATTGATGATACACAGCTGTATATCTCTTGCCCAGTCAGCTCAGCCTCTGCTCTGAAGGAATGTCTGAATGAAATAACTCTGATGCATCCAGCTAGCTATCTTGTGCTCAACCCAGGGAAGACTGAGGTGATGCTGATGGGGAAGGGCAGCCAATATGAGGATGTCCTTTCCTTCCTCAGAGCCCTGTATGTTGCCGGGCTCCGGGTGGAGGTTGTGGACCAGGTAAGGAACCTAGACATCACTTTTGATCATGTTCTGTCCAAGAAAACTCGGGTATCAGACATGGTTCAAAAATGCTTTTTCCGGCTGCATAGTCAACGTCCGTACTTATCCCAGGCTTACCTTGCTACAACAACCCTGGTGACCATGAGACTTGATCTTTGTAGTTCTCTCTTCTGTGGGCTTCCAGCAGTGATGCATGTGGCTTGTTCAGAATGTGACAGGCTGTCCAATTGGAAACTGGTCAGTTTCCTTGGAGTATAGTACCTTGGAAGCAAGCTGCTGCTTTATGGCTCCGTATTAACTCAGTGCAACATGCGAACGTTGGCCTTTTTCTCTACCTACAAGAGGACCCATATAAGAGCTCTTGGAGCAAGGCAATTGTAATTAAAATCTACTCCTCGGACCTCTCTCCCCCTGAGCTGTTGTTAAAGGATTTGGGGGCCACCAAGATGGAGATCTCTGGTAGATTTTTCGATCTACGTAGGCAGGAGGATTTTGCCACTACTTCTTTGTGTAGTTCACTGGCTGATTACTCAGAGTTAAGTCTGAAACCGGTGGTGCCAGCTGACTACCTCCTATTTATCTGCTCATATAGAAAAATCCATCTGTTTCTTCAGGCTAGGTGCAATGCTCTACCCTCCTGAGTTTTGGAGAGGAAGTATGGAGGATGCCTTTCCATCTGAGACTCTGTCCTTATGACAGGCTCTCGATCGAATCTGTCGGGCATATATTTTGTGACTGCCATCTCTATGTCTCCTCAAGGGCTCTTTGGCTGGCTAAGTTTATGGATAAACTGCCAGGTAGATCTCCACGGAAACTCGTGAGATTTTTCCTGGCAGACAGCAAGCCTGAAATTACCCATGCTGCAATGTCTTTTTTAATAGATGTTTTTCAGATCAGAGAAAGATTTTAACAGGCCCCTAAATAACCCGGGGTCCTGAAGAGGTCCAATATTGAGCCCCATAATTTCATTACATAGTCTTTTGCCCAATGGGATATTGTTATGGTTTCCTGTATATTTAAGTGTTTTATATTTCTCTATTGTGATGTGTTTTTTTCTTTGTCTTGTTTTGCTATGGCCAACGGCAATGCAATAATAAATAATTTGAATTTGAATGTGACAGTGCAGCTGCTTGCTGGCTTGGGCAGCCGTGATCATATTGTGGCCACCCTGCATTGGCTGCTTGGAGAGCGACAAATTGAATTTAAAATTGCACTGCTGGTTTTTAATGCTCTGAACGGGATGGGCTCTGGCTATATTTGAGACCTACTCCTGGAACCTCACCCTACTGGCTGTCTGCACTCAAATGCCACCTGCTGTTTGGTGATCCTGCCATTGTGCCTTAAGTCGGTGAGTTATCCGGCCTTTACTGGAGCGGGCCCCTCAGTGTAGAATTAATTCCTGCCAGATGTTCATCTTAGTTCCTCCCTCCTTACCTTCAAAAAGCACCTGAAAACTTCTTTGTTTTCCAGGTGCTTTTAGAGGATCTGCTGCTTAGTTCCTCATAATTTCTGTAGGGAAAAATAAACAAAAGTACAGCAGTAGCATTTAACATTAAAAAGGGAGACTATTACAAAATGAGGAAATTAGTTTAAAAATTGGTTAAAAAGGAATTAAAAAGCCCAGTTGCAAGGGCTACAAGTTTGCAAGAGGCATGGAGGATGTTTAAAAGCACCCTTCTGGAAGCCCAGATTAAATGAATCCAGCAAGTTAAAAAAGGAAGCAGGAAGACCAAACGTCTTCCACTGTAGTTAAATGGGGAGGTGAAGGAGGCTAATAGAGCCAAAAAGGCATCCTTTAAGAAATGGAAGGCTAGTTCCAATGAAAACAATACGAAAGAGCATAAACACTGGCAACATAAATGTGTTTATATTTATTTATATTTATATTTTTTAAATTATCCCACCTCTCCTGGAGCAGCGAACAACAAGTATATGTCGCTTCTCCCTCCATAACATTGCTAAGATTTGCCCTTTTCTATCTGTCTTGTCTGCCAAAACTCTTGTTCATGCCCTGGTCATCTCTCATCTCAGTTACTGTAACCTCCTTCTCACTGACCTCCCCCTTTCTCCCCTTATCTCCATCAAAAACTCTGCTGCCAGGGTCATCCACCTTGCCCGTCGCTTCGACCACGTGCAGCCCCTCCTCTCCTCTCTTCACTGGCTCCCCCTTTCTGAACGAATCCTGCACAAGCTCCTAGCCCGTGAAGGGCTTTAAAGGTTAAAACCAGCACCTTAAATCTGGCCCGGTACTTTATAGGCAGCCAGTGCAGAGCCCGGAGCACTGGTGTCATGTGCTCCCTGCGACCCGCCCCCGTAAGGAGA
>QEPC01006023.1:431609-445070 GCA_003113815.1 Sphenodon punctatus
CATGCCCTGAAACCCTCTCACGATCTCCCCTAACGGCTGCATATAGATGTTAAACAAGAGGGGGGACAGAATGGCACCCTGCGGGACTCCACACATGAGGTCCCAGGGGGAATATGTACACTCCCCCAAGACCACCCGGAGAGTTCTCCCAGCCAGGAATGAACTAAACCGGTCCAAGACTGTCCCGCCAATCCCGGCACAGTCTCGCAGGCAGGTCACCAACACCTCATGGTTGACAGTGTTGAATGCAGCCGAAAGGTCTAGAAGGACCAACAGGGTCTGTTTGTTATATTTTTTATTTATTTATTTATTTATATTTATATGCCGCCCCCCCATGCCTACGGCATCTCGGGGCGGCTTCCAACATAGTATAAAAACAATTTTAAAACATAAAACAAAATCTACAATATAATAATTAAAACAAATTTAAAACACCATAAATGTTGGAAAGTGCCAGCTGGGGAGGGAAATAGGAAGTTGCTTTGTAGTTGTGTTCTACGGAAAGAAAGTTCTGGCTTATTGTATGTCATTATTTATTGCACCTATGATAAATTGCTGCAATGGCCTCCTCTTTGGGCTTCCTTTGAATTTAATTTGGAGGTTATAGTTGTTGTCTCTTGAGCCAGGTTCCAGTATGGAACCAATGTAAAACCCACCTTCTTAGTAAAATCCACATTTTTCATTAGAGTGGTGATTATGCTGTGCGTTATTTTATGAGCTTTTCATGTGCCCTCCTGTCTATTTTTACCTTATTGGATTGTTCAGTTATGAATTGTGTGTGAATGGTGCATAGTGACTAGATGTTTGTCACGAAGTTTTATGTAAATAAACAATTCGTTTTTAATGCTTTAAAAGATTGTCTCTTCAGAGATTGTGCTGGTGTTGGAACTAGCAGTGCTGAGTTCAAATCCAGCCAACATTCACTGAGTGGCCTTGGGGAATTCATTTGTGTATCAGCCTGCTTCCCATCATTAAATTGGGACTAAAACCTTTGGCTTGCCCAACTGGATGTTATATATTGGGCTTGTGTTTTCAGGGAGCTTTCGATGCTAACTACCAGGATTAAGGCAAGGGCAATGCATGTGTATACACACACACACGCACAAATGACTCTCTTTAATTCTTTTTTGCAGTGATTCTGGACGAGGGAGTAGTCTGTTAGACAGAGCAATTGCTGACCGACGACAGCTTAATACAATTACTTTACCAGACTTCAGTGACCCAGAAACAGGTGAGAATTAACATCTACAGCAGTAAGAGAGCAAAGATAATGTGTGGCTAAGTACAGCCAAATATGATAAAATTAGACTCAAACAATCAGTGTTGGACACAAACCTTTTGCTTGTAACTATTTTGCTGTAAATATTTTGCAAATTGTTTTTCTTTTTTTAAAAAAAATTAAATAATTAAATTCACATATGACATGTTTTCAGGGTGAACTTCTAAACACACTATTTTGTTTTTATTAGGCATTCACCATGTCTCTCAGAATATTAATAACAAAATATTAACGTTTTAGAGAATTCTTACTATACTTATCCATAAGCATTGTAATATGAACCAAAAGGGAGCATATTGGGACTTCGTTTGCTCTATGTAGAGTCTCTTCCTTTGCCCATCTTTGAACATTTCTGAATTTTATTTTACTTTTATTATACTTTTTGAAAATTTAAGACTATTTTTTAATTTATTGTGTTTTTAGCTGCATTGTTTTTTTGTTTTTTTTTAAATTTTTTATCTGTTTAGGCCTGTTGCCCTTTTACCATGGTTTTAATGTTTTATTGTACTTTGTTGTTTTATAATGGCTTGATTGCTAATTGGAAATAAATTTGACTAGAATTGAAATTTAAGACCATCCTCCCAGCCCCTCATAAAAGAACAAATGTTTCTAAGCAAACTTTTAGCAGTTCTAACTGAAACCAGGCTTCAATTTAGAGCTCATTTCATTCATGGTGTGGGCATTTAAAATTTAAAAAAATTACAATAGGACTGATAACAAATTTCTCATTAAGCTTGGGATGGGAAACAAAATGCTGTTCACATGCAGTAGCTGAACTTTAAGATGTAGTTGTATGCAGTATATATTTATTATAATTATTCCATCAACTTTTATTCATTTATAATAACTTGAGTAGGTAAACAAAACTAACATGGTCAAAAATTCCTGAATATTAAAATCAATAAGGCTGCAGTCCTCAAACCACTTGCTTTATTTAGAGCAGTCCCATTGGCCTCATCAACCTTGGGAGGAAAAATCATCAATCGTCAACCTTGGGGGGGGGAAATCATCAATATGTCCTAGGTACAAAGGTGCATTCTGCACTCCCATGACAGACAGCCTGTTGACTGTGGCTATGCTGCACCATGATGCTTCTTACTGTGAATGAAGATTTGGCACTCGCGTGAATTTATCGTGACCCTTTGCATACAATGTACACATGCTCCCTTTGTGCACTTGGACAAATGAGGATTGCATCTTGTTTTGGGAACTGTGGTCTTATAATTTAAAGAAAAGCTTATAAAGGGAAAGAAATTGACACTTGATTTTAAATGAGAAGGCCTTATTTATATTTTTTTATATGTATGTATGGGGGGGTTGAGTTGGGGTTTTGTGTGTGTATATTTTATGGGGTTTGATATTTTAATTATGGGGAGGTTATGCTCCCTCTTATCCCTGCTTTGCTTGTCTTCTGCAGGGCCCTGTGTTAATTTTAAATATGTGTTTTTATCTTTGTAAGTTGCCCCAGGCTGCCTTTGGCAGATATTTATATACAAAATGTAGTATTTTGCATTGTTTTTGTGTATAAATCCATATTTAACTGATTCAAAATGCTTTTGGAAAGCCTTTTCATAATACTTTCATTACGACAGGATAGAAATGTAGCACTAAGTTATTAAACATGCAAGTATACACAAGGTGATATTTTTTTACTATAAGTATTAAAATAAGTGCTTGATTTCCAAAAGTTTTATAATTTGGCAATAAAGGTTTGATGCAGGCTGTACTGTGTGAGAACAAGAGTTCAACCTATTAGTAATACAAATATTTACTTTTTCTGATTTCACATTCCTATTGGTGCACCTGTAACTTTATTATTATTATTATTATTATTATTATTATTATTAAAAACCTCCTAATTGAAAACATGGAATTTGCTGTTTGAGCAGTCTACATTCCAGTATAACTGCTGTCCATGTAAGGGGGGGAAATCCAAAGGTATGGAGTTTTAAAATAACCGTGTATGCGTGCGTGAAGCACCAAGCACACTCTGAACCTCCTTCAGAATCTGAAGCCTTCCAATTTTAACACACCAGTCATTGGGGTAGGGACCTGTCTATAACTTTTGATTATACAACACCAGGTACATTGTTGTGCTATATAAATAAATAAATAAATTAATAATAATAATCTTGATAGACTGCTGGTATGATCCTCTAGCTTTTTAGCACCAACATAACCACCTTGGAAGTGATTGGGACGTGTTCCAGTGCTAATCAGCCAGAGGATCACTCTCTATATGTCTTTCAGAGCCTTTCCTTAAATTGGCCCAGATTAGTAGCTATTAAGTTAAGCTGGGCAAGGAGAAGAATGTGATCCTGAACTCTAGTAGATCTTCTGACACAGGACTGAGCTTTATAGCTTGGTCCTACCACAAGTCCAAACTGAAGCCTAGGATGTGAACTTTGGGTTGTTCTGATGTGAGCTCATTTTTAATCATAAAGGTCACAATGAGCTGGGTCACCTCGTTTCACTTGCTCCAGAATCCTGCCTGCTCAGTGAGCTAAATAAGAACAGCCTGTTTGGAAATCATAGCCCTGATGGTCAGGGATGGGAGTGAGCGGGAAGAGTAGGATGTGAATGTTAAGAGAAAGCAAGAATCAAGTGGGAGTTCAGTTACAGGGGGCTGGCAGGAGAAAAAAAAACACTGTTCTGGAACCTATTGAGGAACTATTTGTAAGTTGGGTAATAAAAAACAGAGTCCTGGAGTCAAAGTAGCTCAGAAACTAGTCTGGAGTGAGTTATGGGTACTTCCCAGGGCATAAGGCAATGTGTCTGTGCGGTTCATTCATGCCAACCTGCACTTGGTAGAGTCCCCTGCAAAGGGATTTATTGGGTGTGTTCCTATTTGTCTTTTATAGAGAGACTAGTAATTTTCAAGTTTTTCTTTTTTCTTTTTAAAAATTGTTTAACACTCAGAAGCTCCAGTAGGCACTGGCAACTCATTGTTGTGTAGTGCAGTACAAAAGCTCCAGGAGAAATGGTCCTTCCCCAGAGTTTACAGACTTATTTAGGAATGAAGGTTTTTCTGTTTCTTTTGTCTCGAAAACTGTGTAGATGTGTGATGAAGTAGGATTATTATGACATCAGAAATACCAGTACCAAGGAAATTAAACACAGTATGTTGAGGGTGGGAGGCAGGTCTTGCCTACACATAGATTTGCACCAGCCAGTACAAACCTCCATCAGTATGCAAATTTTGGTTTGACTTAATTTGCTCCCAGTCAAACAAAGTTCAATTGAAATAAGCCTGTCTTTAAAACAAAGTAAGTGTTGGCCTAGAGAGATGTCTGCTGTGTGTAAATCAGATCAAACTAACTTTTAGTTAACCCAGTAAAACATTCTACAGTGCCTTAATTAGATTGTTTAGAATTCCTTTTGGTTTTGTAAGTTTTTTACTTTTGCTGATATCTATTTCTCAGTTGTCAAGAAACAGTTTAATGAGACTTCTATCAAAAACATGGAAGAACAGGCTGGTCATTTCTGATACTTTTAAGATGATGATGTGTAGGGAAAGCCCCTATTTTTGTGGTGGCAGTGCTCGTCCTTCGTTCTACTTGAATTAGAAACCAAGAAAGGAAGTGGGAGTAAACCGACCCACCCCGCCCCTTTCCTTGCTGGTCCTTTTATGTGATGAGTCGCCTGCCCATAGGAACTGAGTAGTATGTCCAACTTCTACTAACTTCATTCTCGAAATTTCATGAATGCCACACTTGTTCACCTACCAGATTGAGGTACCAGATTGAGGACATGTAGCCTGGAGAACAAGAAGGTGGATCTAGAAACAAACCAGTGGTCTTGTTTGCATGAACACTTGTACTGATTCAACTAATGAAACATTTGAAAACCAATTTAGTTAAACTGTTGTAAATCCAATGCTGCTCTTCATGTTTAAGTGGCTTATGTTTTTATTTATTTATTTATTTATTTATTTAAAACTTATGTTGATGTAGCAGAAGCTAGTGCATTAATAACCTAGTTTAAATGAACTGCTTTTAAACCAAAATAAGAGTGTGCCTGGGTAACCGTCCTGGCCTGGCAGGGCGCAGTTGGGTTGTGGAGAATATAGCTCACATGCCCAGTGCACACACTCCTGCTGCTGCCCAAAATGCTACACAGCAGGGTTATATATGCACAGTCCTTGGGTCTACTCTTGGGGTAAGTGGCCCACTCAGTCGCCTGAAACTCTGAGAATTTGTGGGAATCTAGTCTCCTAAGCCTACTCTTCAGCCAGGTGTCTGTCTGTCTCCAAGATTTTAAGAGCTCCTATTGTTTCTACCCCTTTAGGCTTTTAACAAAGTTAAATATCTCATGGCTCCTCCTGAGCAGAATATATGGAGCGCTTAGGGATCCAGTGGTGTCTGTCCTCTGCCTTGCAGGCGGTGTATCTCCTTTGGAGCAGGGTGGGTCCTGAATACAGGACCTGGGTCAGATGAAAAGGAGAGAATAGAGGTGGGTGCCATCTGCATAGTTTTGTTTATTTATTTATATTGATGGCACCTCATTCTTAAGCTCCAAACATCCTTACCCAGGGGCCTCAGATACACATTGAACAGGAGTGAAGACAAGATAGATAGAACCCTGCGGGACTCCACAAGGAAGCTCCCAAGGAGACGATGAACTACCACCCATCACTACATTCTGGGTTCTCCCAGCCAAGAATGAGTTGAACCACTCAAGAGCAGTGCACACCCCAGCCAGGTCAGATAGCCATGTTAACATCACCCCATGGTCAGTGGTATCAAAGGCTGCTGAAAGATCTAACAGAATCAAAAGGGTACAATTTCCCCTATTAATTTCCAAGAGGAGATCATCAACCAAGGCCACAAGTGCCGTCTCGGTGCCATACTCAGGATGAGAAACTAACTGACATGGGTCCAGGAAGCTGCAAGGCGACCACCCATTGAAAAACCTTCCCTAAAAAGCCGAGGTTAGAGACCCGGCAAAAGCTGGGAGGGGAGTCAACATCAAGAGATGGTTTCTTGAGCAGAGGGCAGAGAATGGTAGCCTTGAGGTCATCAGGCACCCTTCCCTCCTTAAGGGAAGCATTGACAACCCCACCCAGCAATGTTCCCAATGTCTCCCGGCTGGCTTTCACCAGCCAGGACGGGCATGGATCTAATTCACAACTGGTCACCTGCACCCCTTCAAGCGCTTCCTCTGCATTGGTGGGCAAGGTTAATTGAAACTGATCCAAGTAAACTGAACAAGATCAGGCGTCATCAACCCCAAACTCTTGGCTAGCAGCGCCCACGCCAAGTCAAATACAAGCGACTTTGTCTGCAAAGTAAGTGGTAAACTTGTCACAGCAGGCAGCCAATTACTCAAATTCCAGGTGAAGACAGCCAGGTTTAAATCAGAGTACTTGTAAATTGGCCTACCATTTTACATTTTGTTTTTGTTTCATATTTTCCCCATCGACTTCAATGGGAAGGGAAACCGAGCTGTAAACTCACCCCACCCCCAGAGCCCTATTTCCCCCGCATCCGTTTCTCCCTTCTGGGAGAAGCCCTCCCAGAGGGCTTGATTGAAGCTCCACCGGTACGCTGCTGCTGTGGGGGACCTCCCGGGAGGCTCCGTTACCACAGCACTCTGCCAGCTCCGCAGCATACATGTGCAAAATGGCTGCTGGGGCCATTTTGTGCATGTGCAAAATGGAAGCTACCGTTAACCAAAAAGACAGCGGCCAAAATGACATCCTTTTGGCTGCTGCCATTTTGGTGAAGGGTGGTGGCTATTGTGCATGCGCAAAATGACCCTGGCATTTTTTTTTATGGTTCAGTTTCCCTTCCCATTGACTTCAATGGAAAGATTTCACATTGACTTTAATGCAAAAAATACGAAAACAAAAATCCCAAACTGTGAAAAGATCCAGATTTTCAAAAGAACCAAACTGAAATTCCCCCCCCCCCGATTCTCACCCCTAGTGTTCACACTACCGTTTGAAGTAAAGTAAAAAGTGAAGGGCAGTATGTACTTGTTTTTCAGGACGACATACTTCATGTTAAACTCTTGAATAACTTCAGTTTAGAGCTCCTGACATGCAAGCAATTCAGGAGCTGAAGTGATTTAAGGTTTAATTACTGTGAAACATCTGCTTGTTGGAACATGGCCTCAATCTGGTACCTTACATGGGTAGGTGAACAAGTGTAGCATTCATGAAAACTTCTGCTTTATGTATATACTCCAATCTCTTTCTGCATATATTCTGGATAAAGTAAGTAACATGCAAGTCTTTTAAAGGCAAGCTCTTTGTTTTATGATGTGATTGTTTTTTCCAGCCAGGAGATGACTAATAAGTAGCACTAATATATAAATTCTTAATAGGTTTCGCTTTTTTAATTAAAGGCTTTGTTTACCGCATTATAAGTTCAAGATATTGTGAAACCATTTGGGGGGGCGAGAGGGGCAACTGTAATACATACTTAGTATCAATAACCGATTCTTAAACCAGGTTTTTTGCTTTTTCTCAAACTCAAAAGCATTTTATAACATAGTAAGAAATTTCTTTACCAAATGAATTCCTTTTGGTTGAAGTTTATTTTATGGAGTTCAAATTCACAAAGATTCTTTGCTCAGTAAATATCCGTTTTGTGTTTCACTTGTACTTGTATACCATATAACACAATGAAATTCTTTAAAACGTTGTAAGAAAAAGTAGAATTGGTTTCCTGCATTACGGTGCTTGCATCCTATTTAGTGGTGGGATAAATATGCCTTGCTTTGTATCATTTTCTTTCTTGCCATCCATAAATCCATTAAAAGCCTGCTGTTAGATTTTTTTTTCTGTATAATTTTTCTCTTTCACTTTTTTAGCCTCCGATACTTCCTCATCTTCTCTCTCAAGAACAGAGTCTCCTCTCCATCTGTTTATGTCTCCTCATCCTCCTCACCCTCATCCCAAATCTGATACCTTTGTCTGGCCCCATGCAACTTATCCATATTGCGAACAAGCCCCTGGGCCCTACGAACCTTCAATCTGTAAACTGTTTTCCTCTTTCTGATAGGCGTGTTAATTTGCTCTGTTTGTTTTTCTTATAATCTTCAGAATTGCTAAGCAGTGTTTGTATTGAAAAGGTGCAATCAACCACCTCAAAGCACTTGGTGTGGGTGGAATCTATCTACTTGGATAAATTGGCAAAAAAATCTAAGTATAAAAATATATTATGTACTAAACTTGAATAGGCCATATTGGAGTTCCCATTTCAGCTACAGTTTTTAGCTGATTTAGGTTCCCAAACTTATAGGTCGAGTACAGCATAATTGTAGGAGAAAGGGAATGTCATCCAATATTGCTTTTATAGTTCCTGTTAACAGACAGCTGCAGTCCATTCCTAAAGACCCTGCAATAGTCAGAACTCGGTTATTGGCATCAATTTCCTGATCAGACTGCAACCTCTTACTGGGTTTCTTTCTCATCCATACAATTTATGAACTTACTTTGGATATGTAGGTGTCTTTTTTTGACATACCTAACTATAATTTTCAATAACTTTTTCTTGAGATTTAATTCAAAGAGGAAAACTTTATTCAATAATTGTGGATCCTAGTTTAGCTACTTCACTGGATTTACAGTATTTTAATATACACACAAGACCTGATTCTGACCTCATTTGTAAAGCTGTAAATCAGGAGACATTCCTTTGGTTCCAATATAATTACAGTGAACTAAAAGAATTGTCACTGTGAGTAAAATCAGCCACACAGTCACTACAAATTATATCATGTTTTTGAAAATGAATCTGATGGTGAGGTAGTGAGATCTTGCTTTAAATCATTTCCTGAAACCTCCCCACCCACACCTCCTGCAATTTTTTTGTCGTCTTACCACTACTTTGTTTAGTATTTATATCCATGGTTCTTCACTCCTAGATAAAGAGTTTCATCACCATACCCATACCCATAGTTCTGAGGTTTAGTCTTGATATTAGTCTTAAGAAAGTTGAAGGCTGGCTTTTCACTTTGAGGCATTTTAACACCTGATTAATTAGTGAAGAATTGTGTTTTTTTGCAGTGAGTCTACACAAGACTTGCTGCTATAATGTAGGATGGGCCATGTAGCCATGGATTGTTTGTTTGGTGTGAGGTTCTGAGTCACAGGAGCACCCCAGGGATGCCTGACAAATAATGAAAAAATGTAAGCATCAACATCAATTACTAAACCTATGGATTTTCCACCTATAATTAAGATTACAATTTCCTTAAGGAAAGGGATTTTCTACTTTACACACTGATTTAAAAAAAATTGTTTTCAAACAGTGACTGGGCATAAAACCAGCAGCAGAATCATGGATTCTCATGGGCACAATAGCAATTGTGACTGAAAATGAAACTTCTGATTATTTTTGAATTGGAAAATTTGAAATGTATTTTTGGACTATGTATTTTATTCAGCTTTGCAGCTCCCTTTCTGTCAAAGCATCATATTGAGTTCTTCGGTTTGGGGTGAAAATTAATACTTTTTGAGTCTTTATTAGAAATTGCCTACTGTTTTACTTACTTTAAAGCCTTTCAAGCGTTTTGGAAGACAAAAAAAACCTGATTTACAGTTTGAAGATTATCAGAAATCTGTTTGCTTTTTGCTTTTGCTTTTTTAGTTTTTATGTTTTGTTTTATTGTACTCTTTAATTGAGATTTTTTTTCGTGGTTTGATTTGTTGTTCAAAGGCAACCCACCCGATGCTTACTTTCATGGTTTTTACTCCCTTTTTTCAGTTTGTAAGTAGATTTGCTATACAGGTCTACTCTTAATTTCTTATAAACTTAGAAATAACATAACCCCACACCCACCAAAGAATGACAGTCTTGTTCATCAGTAGTAGAGTTTGATATAGTGTGTAAAACAAGGCTGCTGCTATTTACCCATTCAGTCACCTGGAGGGCTGTAATCTTACAAAATCTGAATGCACTCAACCAGCACTTGAGTTCAGTTATTAAAGAGGCAGTATTATTCATTTCTGGAGGGCTGCAAATAAAGGTGTTTCAGGTAGGTCTGTTACATAATAATGGCTAATTATCAGTATTTTTCATTACCGAAGTTCTTTAGTCACCACATCTAGACAGCATTGCACTGTGCTAGCACGAAGTGCTGTTGGTTTGGGTTTTGGTGAAGCTCACAGTGTGGCTGCTGCTGCTTCCCTTTTAGAAGCTGTTGGGCTTACTAGAATAGTGATGCTAGGAACAGACCTGTAATATAAATGAAGTCAACAGAGAATAATGAGCATAGATCAATATAATTAAGTTTAATAAGAAAAATTATTCAAGATACAAACTGGTTTTGTATTCTTGCTTGACAGATATATTTTGAGATGACATGATGTTCAGCCTTGATTTAGCAAATTTTGCCATGTTTTCATTCATTACTCTTTTCATATTGAGGCAGTTACTTATTTCCATTAATGGAGATGTTGTCTAAAATATGTATATATGGTTATAACTGGGAAGAGCTGTATGTTTTTAACTGCAAGTATGACGGTTCCTTACTAGCAGTTTTATTTATAGTTGTAAGGAGAGGATTCCCTAAATTTGATTTCCTTGATTTGGCATTCAAACTCTTCATTAAAAAAAAAAGAAATTCCCAGAGAGAATTAAAATATTAGGGTTTTGGGTGGGGAAAAAGTCTGATACTCAGAAAGCTTCATGAATATTCAATAAGAATGTAAATTTCTGTTGGAACACCTGCTTTATTTAGTCCTGCAGAAGGTACTGTCTCTTAACACATAATGTGTTTTCTTACATTAGTGCACAGTTAGTTTCCCCCCCCACCCCCCGCATGTTACACATTGTGTTTTTAAACGCTTTTATGCCTGCTTTTGTGCATGTGAAGTCTGAAGTGTTCTTCATTTTGCATGAGAGTTTGCTAAATGGAGATCTTTTCCTCTCCTTAAATAAGATATTGTTTCATGAAATTTTATAAAAAATCAAAATTGCCTTACAGGAAAGGGAATTGAAAGTATTTGAAAGACTAGCATTATGCCAAGTATTTACTGTTCACATCATTTATTTGGAGATCACCTAGGAAAATTGTGATCAGGCTGATGGACAAGTTGTTGTATTGATAATTTAAATGTATGTAGAAATTAAGATAGAAATGTAGACAGACTGTACAAGAAAATATTGATTTCATCCAGCTTTCAGGACAGATAGCTTTTCAGGAAGACATTAAAGAGGGTAAGCTGTAAATTAAGGACATTACTACTTTGACTGAAATCAGACAATAATCAAAGGGAAAGATCTTTTCAGAGCTAATGCCAGTAATTTTAATGGAAGTAATCAGGTTGTCATAATGTCAGGGTTTCTTGGATGTTTGTTCAAATTGTAGAAGATGAGGTCTTCTATTGAATTAAAATATTATAAAATTAAAACATTTAAACAAACATAGGTTAATTCTTACTTGATAAAATGTTGGTTCAGTGGCTTTCTTTCTCTCCACAAATCTTGGACAGTGAGTACAACAGGAGTGTTTGAAAGGGAAATTAAAATACAATCCTCCACCATTAAAGTCAATGGGAGTTTTGCCGTTGACTTCAGTGGGTGGAGGATTATGCCATAAATCTCTCACACGCCACTTTATGTATGTGACATGGTGACTAAGTGGAAGTAACCCAAGCCATACGGGTTCTAGCATTCTTATAAACAGCTAGCATCCCACCACTGATCATTTTAATATCTCCTATGAAGTCTAGTAAAAGTATAATCAAACAAGTCAAAGGTGATAGCAAAGAGGTCCATTTCTCCAGGGCATGTGTTAGTGTAGCCCCCTTATGCCTCCTTCCAAAGTTTGCTTTTAAGTAAATATCCAGAGTTTCTTTCCTCACTGCATAATGGCCTCATACCGTTCTTCATTTTTGCTCATGAGTCTAGCCTCTGTCTACAGTATGTCCAGATGATAGTGTTCCAAGACATAATTAGCTAAGCAAAAATGGGCTGCCTCAGTGAATACTGATAATATGAGTGGGATTTCAAGAATTTCCTGTTTAAGGAAATAAGAACAGAACTGTTATTGCCTGTTTAAAAGATGGAAGAGAGGTACAAATGAATAAAACGCAGCAGCAAAACCTTGGAAAGAGTTAATTTATTGATTAAATTTGATTGGCCGATGGGCGAAGCTGATGACACTGTGGAAAATGATGTGCTTTCAGACATACAAAATTGTGGATTTAAAAGCTGTGAAAAGTATCCCAACCCTGGGGTTCATGAAGGAATTGTGATACTGGCATTTTGAACAGTGAATTAAATATGCAGCAGAATTAGACTTGAGCCAAAATTCAGCCTCATAAAATGTGTAGGCTGAGGGCTCTATACAAGCAGACTCCACAAAAAGAATAGTTTTGAAGAAACTGTGGAAGAAAGTTGAAGTGAACTTTGTAACTCAAAACTTCCAGTGTTTGGGGATTTTTTTTTAAATGCTACTTAGTCACAAAATAAGAGAAATTGCTAACCCTGTTTTTCATCCAGAAGAAACACAATGTGGCTAGTGTCTGGTTCTTTTGACGTTACCAGGAAAGTGTTATGGGGGAATAAGTATGACACATGACCAGAATGCCCATTTTGGCCATGGAAAAGGCTGTGTGCATATAAAGAAAATGCCTTGTAAAAATGTATATTGTGGCCATGAAGAAGAGCCATGATGGTGATACACCAAAAGTGGGGAATAAATTAAAATGATTAAAATGTTTAAATAGATTACAGTTTCAAAAAAGGGGCATTATGGAACTGTGGGATTCTAGAATAAGGGATGTTCCCCTAAAGAACAGGACATTTGGCAACCCTGGCCACACTAGGCTATTCAACCCTTTGAGACAGTTTGTAGTTAATGCTAGGGATGACTACTGGTGGGCAACTACAATACAGACAATTCAGATTAGGATTTTAAAAATAGCTGTTGTACACCCTGAAGCCTCAGAACCAAAAATAAAAATGAACAGCTTTTGCAAAATGTAATGATATAAGCAAGTCTTATGATTTTATGGGGAACAAACTCATAACTTAAGGGAAACTAGCAGAAGTAGTTTTATTGTGTGCAGCTACAACGTGCTTCTCAGACTTGCCAACTGAACTGCTCTGTCAGAGGACATTTCACAGCAAAACAACTGTCAAAGTCATATGCTTGTTTGAGCTTACTTCACACTTTCTCCTCATACCTCTGCATCCTCCTCCTGCTGGGTAGTTCTACCGTTGACC
>QEPC01006023.1:458001-468402 GCA_003113815.1 Sphenodon punctatus
GCTTCCGTGCATGACGGTGATGCAGAAAGAGGAAGTGGAGACAGATTAAAATGCTTATCTGTTTGACTATTACATATGATAATAAATGGTAAAAATATCTAGAGAGACCGATCAGAAGGTTAACGAGTGGAGGGGGTGGGGTGGAGGGGTTAGTTAAAATGAACGAAAATGCAAAATGACAAAAGACGCCAAGTAGGCGACACTAAATAACTGTATTCAACGATCTATGAAACAAGTATTGTGTTTTTACTGAACAGTGGTATGGTTTGTTACAAAATAAAATATATTTTAACGTTTAAAAAAAAATTAAAAAAAAAAATAGTTGCATTTTTTATTTTGCAGAACTTTATTTTTTAGCTTATTTACCTGTATCTTATATTTACAGTTTTATTGCGCAAAGGTGCTGCCAAGAATTAACTACGTTAGAAAAACCTGGGAGAAATGGGAGTGTGGGGGGAAACATGCTAGCATTTAGTAGCTAGCTCTTTGGTTTTAATTGCCTTTACACGGGTGCACAGAGTTTAGAAAGAAAGACTTGCAAGGTGATTAGAACCAGAAAATTCTAATATAGTAATTGTCTATAAAACATGGAAGCGCAATTCAGTGAAAATATCTGAAAAGGGTTTATAACTAATCCAGTTTCATAATGTATCTTAGTACCCTGAACAGTAATTCATAGACATAGATACAGTTCTTGATGATATAAGAATAAGGAATATTAAAGTTTATATTGCCACAGGTTTGGAAGAGTCTTACAAGATGTGGACAGATTACAATGCTCAGTCTAAACAAGTGCCTGCCCTAAGTATTGTAAAGGACATGCTGGTAGCAACAGGAAGCTGGGCGGAACAACATGCTCACGCTGTTCTGAAGCCTCCTTGCTCTTAGTCTTTGTCTCATTCCTGCCTTGTCCCCACCTCATACTTTCATGAGTCCCTGTCTTGTTTTGCTCTTGTTCCTGCCCCACTGATTTCAGTTCTGATCGAAGTCCTTGTCTCGCTCCCCTCTTTGTTCTTGTCCTTGCTCCCCTCTAGTTGTACCTTGTCTCTTGCTCCCTTATCTGTCCCCCCTCCCCCCCTCTGGTCTTGTCTTGCCTTTGTCATCAGCCTTGCCTCCTGTTGTACCTCCCAGCTCTGACCCTGAACCCTGTCACCCCTAAACCCTACATCCATCCATGGTTGTCTTCAGATGTGATGGCGCCAAAATGCTCCCATAAACCTATCCCCTCTGGGGTCAGACTGCCACCGCGGTCAGGATCTGGCCAGGCCCCCAAACTGATGTAGTGGGGCTCTGGCTGCTAGAGAGGGTGGGAAGTCATGCAGACATGTGGCTGTCCATCCCCTCCGCCGCGCTGAGTGCAGCAGTCCGCCTCCCCCTCTCAACGGGAAGTCATGGTGACTTCCCCAAGTCACAGCCCAGGCTAGCCCCACCATGGTCAGGATTATTTATTTGTTTGTTTATTTATAGTGTTTTTATAGCACCCCCTCCCATGCCCAATGACAGCCCAGGACAGTGTACATATCAAATATAAAAACATAAAACACAGAATAAAAATTACATTAAAATCCCAAGTAAGAGGTCCGGGCCCAATCTCCTTACAAAAACAACAAAACCCACTCACTATGCATCCCCTTCACCAAACAATTGACGAAGCAGCCAGGTCTTGTATTTTCTATGGAAGGAAGGGAGAGGTGAATCTCCACCAGGAGGGAATTCCATAGCTGTGGCGCGGCCACCAAGAACACCCGCTCAAACGTGGAAACCTGGGGGGACCTCCAGGTGGGCATTCCCAGCTGACCACATAAGTCAATCCAGGACACACGGGATGAGGTGGCCCGCAAGTAAGCCGTATAGGGTTTTAAAGGTAATAACCAACACCTTGAATCAGACCCGGAAGACTACAGGCAGCCAGTGCAGAGATTGGAGCACTGGTGTTATGTGATCCCAGCGGCACATCCTCGTAAGGAGGCGAGCCACCACATTCTGCACCAGCTGCAGCTTCCAAGTTGTCATCATCAGGGGTAGCGCCACGTAGAGTGCATTGCAGTAGTCTAACTCAAGGTGATGAATGCATGGATGATGGTAACAAGATCGGAATCTGAGATATACGGTCAAAGGTGTTGGACCAGGTGTAATTTACCAAACACACTGCTCGCCACAGCTGCCACCTGATTATCCAGGCAGAGCTGTGAATCGAAGAGAGCTCCAAAGCTCTAAACATGCAGAACCAAGGAGGGATGCACCTCATCGAAGATGGGGGGCCTCCACTCCTTCGTTCTTACCCACCAACATCACCTCTGACTTGTCGGGATTCAGTTTGACGGCTTGTCCTCATCCAATCACCCACCACAGCCAGGCACTGGGTTAACACTGAGACTGCCGGGCCTGAGTCGGATGAAAATGAGAGATACAGCTGGGTGTCACCAGCATACTGATGATACCAAACTTCAAATCCTCTCACGATCTCGCCTAGCGGCTGCATATACATGTTGAACAGGAGGGGGAACAGAATAGATTCCTGTGGGACTCCACATGTGAGGGCCCGGGGGGGAAATGTACCACACGCTGAGATTTCCCGGCCAGGAATGAGCAGAACCGTTCAAGAACAGTCCCGCCCACCCAGCAGTGTCCTACAGGCGGGTCACCAACATCTCATGATCAACCGTGCCAAACGCTGCTGATAGATCTAACAGAATCAGGAAAGTGGATCGACCCTGATCCAACTCTCAGTGCAGATCATCGACCAAGGCCACAAGTGCAGTCTCGGTGCCATACTCTGGACAAAAGCCAGACTGCGAGGGATCAAGGAAACAGATGCAATCCAGATGCCCCTGGAGCTGCTGGGCCACCGCCTGCTCAATAACTTTCCCTAAAAAGGGAAGGTTAGAAACTGGCCGATAGCTGGCAAGGGTGTCAATGTCAAGAGATGGTTTCTTGTGCAAGGGTCGCACCACAGCCTCCTTCAGGCACCCAGTGACCATGCCCTCCATAAAGGAGACATTGATAACCATCGCCAGCAATGGCCCCAACATCTCTCAGCAGACTTTCACCGGCCAGGACAGGCAAGGATCAAGTTCACACGTTGTGGCTCTCAAACCCCCCAGCAACTCCACCGCATCAGCTGATGATACCTGCTGAAATTGATCCCACAAAATCAAACCAGACGGGGCATACATAATCTCAGACATATCCACTGCAGTAAATGTTGTAACTTCACTCAATTATTGTTAACAATGGACTGGGGAAGTCCAACCACAATAATGAGCACGATGAGCAGTGACAGCATATGCCCATCAGCTGAACAGGATCGAAGATCACCTTTAAGTTCAACCCACTTTAATCTCAAGTATAATTTTATTAGGAGAAAAGAAAAGTACAAGTCCTGGGTTTTCTAGTCTTTGATGGTAACGCTACCCAGACCTAAGCAGAAGTTGCCCTACACAATAATGTTTCTTACGTGTCCAGTGCCACAAGCTGGAGTCTGTGCAGGCGTTGGTTCAGGAAGGCTAGAAAAGGGGCCCAAGCCAAGCTGGAGATGCGTTGCTGGGGTACAATGAAAGTGTGATCCATGTGTGCAATGTCAGGAAGGGAATGACACCACACAGTTCACTGCTGATGCTAGTGACCACAAGCCGTCATTCAAAGTTCCACATGTTCGAACCAGTCCTTTATATACTTTTTAGGTGCTGCTGTTAAAATGTGGAGGTGAAGGGGCTGAGGCGCTTGCATCACAAGAAGATCTGCGGTGAGGCAGAGGGTCTGCGGGAAAGAGGTGATATCACTCTTCTTTCGCAGAGAGAGAGTCTTTTCCATTGTTTATGGATCGTTGAGACTTTTATTATTATTTATTATAAGCATTTGTATAGCGCCAGCTATGTACCTGGCGCTTTACAGAACAATAAGATAGACGCGGTCCCTGCCTATGGCTTACAATCTAATAGACACGGAGGGGAGAGACAAGGGATAAATAACATTCAAGCGGATGGGAAGTCTCCGGGCACGTGCCTGGCTTGGTTGCAGTTAGACAGGAGTCTGCGGGGAGGGCACCTCAGCATCTTCCTGGCACATTGATCTCTCCTGACTTTGAGATAGCCCTCATCAGGAACAAATGGCTCTGGGTGTCTCCTGAGTGGAGGTGTTGTGCCATTTTGCTAATGGCTTGTGTCCTTACTGGGGCTAGAGTACTCAATTGTCCATGGATGGCAGGATGTTAACTGTTGAGTTGGGAAATACCTGAGTTAGGACTGTCTTTTGTCTCCTCGCAATCTTTGAAAATACTGAAACAGGACAATCTCTGACCTCTTTTCTCCCTCTTCCACTCCTGCATGCTGCTGTTCCCAGAGCAGCTCTCAATACAGAGTCACCAAGTCTGCTCCTTTCAGTCTTTGAGCCTAGCTTCCTTCTGTCTTCCTTTCTTCATGGCAGGACAACGTAAGATATTAATAAAAAAATAGGTTATATTGCTATAATGTGACATCGAAGTCATGGTGAATGAGTGATTTTATCTGTAAAATCGTCGATAAACCTGTCACAACAAGCACTGGAGGATTCCCATTCCAGGCAAAGAGAGGCTGGACTGACCAGCCCCTTCACCACCCAGGCAAACATCTGGCACCTGGGATGCGCCACATGATGGTGACTCGTGCCAAAGCAGGGGAAACAATAGCAATGTGGACCACCGTCATATTTGAAAGCACATATCCAAGACGTCGCATGCCCCATGACCCTGATACTTACCTTGAATGCTAAACCAGTAAATCCTTTAGATGGTCTTGCTGCTCCTCAACACCCAACCTGTTTGTATGAAATAAGAACAAACATACCTGTCAGAAGAAGTGTGCTACCAATTTTTTGAGAGATGACTAAAAACTAAACTTCTTTAGAATATTTTCTCCTGCCGGTATCCTAAATAAAAGATTTCTCCATACAAATTACAAAGCTGACTGAATTGTTAATGTGAAAAAAAGATTATATAGACGTCTTTATCAGATTGGTTTCTGCTATCAAAGACTAGTCTTCAAATGTTGTTTGCTATATGCTATCAGTCTAAACTTAAACACCCATTTTAGAAGACTCGGGCACATTAAGATGCTATCCAGGTTGGTGCAAGTGGAGGCCTAGCATGAGGCAGCAGGAGATTGACTGCCCTTTTGGTTTGCGCTCGCTGCTTCCCATTGATGCTTCCCATTTATTCTCTGGGCAGCACCAACCAACTCAAATGACAGTTCTGTAAACCTTTCACAAATAGTATGTCAAAACGTCCCTCAGTGATTTTAGTACAATACATTTTTCTATTTACAAGATACATACATTTTACTTGGATTCAAAAGCAACTTCTGTTGCATATGAGATCCAAAGATATTTTCCTTTTGTTGTTTGAAGACTGCAGACTGAGGCCACATTCACACCTGACACAGTGCAGCGGCGACTTGCCTTGCGCATGTCAGGGTGCAAAATTTTGCCCTGACATGCACGAGGGAAGCCATGGCAGAACCTCATTCGCACCGGTTCTACCTCTGCCATCGGGCTCCTCCCTGCTGCCGCATCTTTGCTCTGCTGCCACCGCAGGTGTGAATGCAGCCTCAGCGTGCTTACCCACATTGCACAATCTAATGTTAGATAGGAATTAACATTAGATTGTGTAATGTGTGCACACAGCCTTCCTTATTCGGCAGGGAAACGATCACGGATGACAGGACTGGAAAATCCAGCCCTGTCACTCACATGACTAGAAATTAATGTTAAATTTGAATGTGTGCATGCAAATTTAATGTTAATTAAACTGACCGTCAAATTTTGACAGGTGTGTTCTCTTTGCCGAGCGCTGCTAGTGCCAGGCATAGAGAGAGAGATGGAAGGAGAATCCATGTCTCTTTCAATGCTTGGCAAAGGGGCTTTGGCTGGGTGCTTCTTCCCTAGGGGATTCTCTGGTGGTGGTGAGGGACTGGGGTATGGGTCCCCACCCCACCAGGGAATCCCTAGGGAAGCAGCAGCCCAGCAAAGCCCCTTTGCCAAGAGCTATTAGAGACATGGATCCTCTCTCTCTTCTCTCCCCACCCGACACTAGCAGCACTCAGCAAAGGGGCTTTGCCTCGACACCACTTCTGTAAGGGGTTCCCTGGCAGGGGGACTTGGGTACAGGTCCCCAACCCCCTAGTGGTCCCACCCACCACCACCAGCGGTTCCCTGGAGCAGGTAATGTGAGCATGGATCTGTTATTTTTTTTTATAACAGATCCAAGCCACAGAAGAAATTAACGTGGGCATACAGCCATGCTGCAGTCTCACATTAATACTGTTTTTGCATGAGATTGAATCTCACGTGAAAACCTGAATGTGGGCAAGCAGTCTCAATTTGATCCACAATGAATTTAGTTTAAATAGTTGCATAACTATCGTTTTAGTGGCTAATCTACTTTTAATAACTTTGAATGGAAGCGTGGGTAAAATCCTTGGCAGCCAAATTTATGATATTACTGTTGATTATGTTGAAAACCCTTAATTCTCCTCCCAATTCTCTGTTAAAACTTTGCATAGAAGAAAAAAGGAGTCCCTATTGGTGCGATAAAGATTCCTGGTGGAAGAGAATAAATCGGCAATTGAGATATTTGGGGTTTTCCGTGGATTTTGTGATGTCCTTTTGAGGGTGCCAGATATTTGATGATAATTCTAAATGTGTGTCACAGAAAGACTTTATTTGACTTGAGACTTGAAACCATGAGATTTGCAATCACATTGGGATGATACACACGAACTCCATATTGTGAGCGATTGTGTTTTTGTGAAATGGGAGTAATTGAAGCTCTTCCCCACTATGTTTTATTTTGCTCTTTGTATTCACACCCACAGGAAAGACTATTAAAAGCTGTGACATTAGATCAGAGTTGGTCGATTTTATGGAAGCTGATATTCCTATTAACGGACAGAAATGAGGAGGTGACAAAAAACATGGCAGTATTTGCTCTGGCAGCAAGTAAGATTAGGGTCCAGTTAGCCATGTGCTGAGGATGGGATTGTATGTTGTTTTTAATTTTTGATGTGATCCTGTGAAGAATTGTGATCAGTACATTATGTTGATTCTGATTTGTTGATTATATCCAAATCCTATTGGATATTCTGTATATGTACTCTATGCTTGTGAGTCAATGGGCTGCTAAGGCTCTGGCTAGTATTTTTTTTTATGTATGCTCATTTGTATGTGTGTTAGAATTATTGTGTATAGATCATGGCGGAAGCCAGTATCTTCATAAATTAATACAAATTCTTTTAACAACTGAACAAGAGAGTGTTCTTGAAAATTTATTTCTTACCTCATCTAGAATTTAAAATATACATAAATGTACATTAAGTAAATGTTCTACACATCAGCCTCAGACTGACAAGCCTAGCAATCTTCTACAGGCCTGTAATTAAGTGTAAAGCTTCTCCTTCTATGACCTTACTGATTTATCATCTGTTAGCACCAAGGAGAACCATTATGGAGAGCTACTTCTGCTTGCCCTCTCCATCATCATTTAAAACTGACTGCTAACATAGATCAGTCCAATAGGCTGATCTGTGAGTTCTCTGGGTTAACCTGTGAATACGTATCCAGAATGCATGTCTAGAATTTTTGTGACAGCTGCTAAAAATGACTTTTAAGTAGGTGGTTAATTTCTGCATCTTACTTGCTAATAATTATAGCTTTCACTTACCACCTTGCACAATCTAAACTAGCAGCTATTCTTAGAATATGCATTTTAGAATTTTTTCTGATTTCTTCAAGCTCTGCATTTGCAAAGGATTTCATGAAAGCATTCAGTTATTTCAAATTTCTTGTGTAGTAATTGCCTTTTTACTCCATGTAGTCACTAACACTATAAATCAGGGGTGAGATGTACTGAAACAAAGTGTCGGCCTTTGGCGATGTAGCAGTGACATGGGTGTGTGGCTGGGCTCTAATTTGCATAATCACACCCCCTTGTTTGCATATCCAGACAGAAGAGACCCATCCACACACGTATCTACACAAGAAAGCACAGCGGTCTCTCCTAATATAAAGCCAAATAGAGTTTCTATCATTTTCACTTTTAAAATGCACACGCATGCTATTTTTGCAGCAGATCAGGGCTGGTGAAGCATAATCAATGCAAACATCAGAACTTTTAACGTTTCCCAACCTGACTCAAGAACAGACTTAGCAACAAAAATAAATAACATACATTCCTGTTATTAATGCCCTCCACCCTCTGGGCACAGTAATAAAGGAGCACCAGAAAGGGAGACTCATAGCATTCGAAAGGGGTCTCTCCCAACCCAGGCAGAACCCCCCCCTCGCTCTCCATGTGCGCGCACACATCCTCCGCTCTGCCAGCCTGGATTGATTCCTCCGGGGTTGTTGATCTTCCCCTATTCATGTGCCAACTCCTTCCTGGAACTTAACCAACTTTTTTTGTTGGCAGGCAGTGCTCTCCCCCTAGGGGACAGGAAGAGTTGATGCCCTTGATCCCCATGCAGCTAAGGCAGGAGAGGAAGCTGGAGCTGCATCTGGCAAAGGGAATGCACCTGCTGTCCCAGCACATTAGGACGGGTAGGCTCTGATCTGTGGGACCCGCTGGAGGAGCAAGAATCCCGGGCATTTTGCTGCCAGCCCACTCCCCCTGCTCTGCCTTTGGTCCGGGGCACATCATGCACATCGGCCAGGCTGATTAAGCATGGGGCTGGACCCAGCCAGCTCCTCCTGGGGACCGGTTCAAGGAGAGCCTTCCCAGGAATTCCAGCTGGCTGGGCTCGGCTGCCTTTGGAGACATGGCTGTCTGTATCTGAATGCAGGGCTGTAGGAGTCTCCCCGCCAGGCGAGCTCCCTGCCAGATACCCAGTCCACATGGGTGAAGATATCCAGGGGATTCAGGTTCCTAGGGGAGCGGCTGAAAACTAGGTTCAGCTAGAAGAGAATTCTCCCCAGGAACAGAGGGGGCTTTGGAGAAGCAGCCCCTACCCCATTCCGCCTGGCCTGGGCCAGCAGAGAGAAGGGAAAGTGTAGCAGCCTAGGGAGAGGAAGAGAAACAGGGGAGAAGCCAATTGCGTCCCCTCCTCCCCAAATTTGGGTGTCTGGCCTGCACCTGCTTTGTTATGGGGGGAGCGGAGTGCACGATCCAGAGGGGAAAAGATTGGGGAGTGGCAGCAGCAGCGGGGGCTTGTGCGTCCAGAACCTGCATGCTGTTAGCAGTGCCCTGGCCAGCTTGTGCACCTGCCAGCTTGCTGGAATCACTCCTCAGCGCTGCTCCGGGTGATGACGTTGTCGCCTGGCTCAGCATGGACCAGGATCTACTCAGCAATGTTGCGATCAAAATTTTGAGCACACCTGCTATAAATGATGTATCTTCATTCTCTGTGCTTATCACCAATTTGTGAGTGTGCATTATTAAAGAATATGTGTCCCAAGTCTGATGATGCTTAAAAGATGATAAGAAGGGAGCTGTGAATACTTAAGCGGCTGGTAGGTAGAATTCATGGAGATGCTATTCATACTACATATCCCATTTTCTTATACTAACCTTGGTCATATAATTATTTAAATGACAGTGCCAAGAGTGATGGGCCTAAACTGAGACCCTTCTTTAAAACACCTTTTTTCTTCTTTTAAAAAAGAGAGGGAGAAACACACCCATCCATCCAACCTGCTAGAGGTGGTTTTGGACTATATTCTAAGATAGGAAAACAGTTATATTTTCAAGACATTTCAGTCATGGATCTCTCTAAGGCTGCTAACATGTACTATGTATGCTGAGGGGTGGGGGTGAGTGTTAACTAGGAGCTGTATTGACTCCACAATAATATGAAAGGCTAGTATTATGCAGATGACCTCTACTTCCACACCTGATGTTACTCTTGCAGTTTTCTCAGCAACTAGCTGAGATTGGCAGCTGGAGGAAGATCTGAAGCGGAATCAAAAGAGGACTGACCTGAAGTTACTTGGAAGAGGGAAGTATTTTGAAAAGCTTTCCTTAACTACTCAGCTATTCTATTTATGGGTGTTTATAAATGAGACAAATAGCCTGCTGGGGTCCATACTTAGTCCGCACAGCCCCCACTTTCATGTTTTAGCATGTAGAGCTAATAAATGGGCAGCACCCTGCGTGCATTTCATGTACTGGTGGTAGCTGCCACAGTAGGCACCACTCAGCACTTTCCCTCTCCCCATCTCTGGCTCTGATGGAAAGGGGGGGTCACAGCCAGAGAAGGCTTTTTCCCTGGCCGTGACCCCCCCTTTCCATCGCGCTCTCCTCTTGCAGCAGTGCTCGCATGTTTGGGCGGCTGCAAGAGGAAAAGGTCCTTCCTGTTCCCCTGCTCTCTGTTCTCTCTTGTTGCAGCCACTTCACAGCGGATTGCTCTCTTGCAGCTGCCCAAGCACATGAGCAGC
>QEPC01006023.1:482305-500660 GCA_003113815.1 Sphenodon punctatus
TGAAGGTGGTTAGGGGAGCAGGGGAGGCGAGAGAGGGGACAGAGGAGGAGCGGAGTTCACGGACTGGAGTACGGAGGGAAATTAGCGCAGAGAGGTAGGGGGGAGCAAGGTTGTGAAGAGCTTTATAGGTGAAGACTAGGAGCTTGTGCAGGATTTGTTCAGGAAGGGGGAGCCAGTGAAGAGAGGAGAGGAGGGGCTACACGAAACGACGGGCGAGGTGGATGACCCTGGCAGCAGAGTTTTGGACAGAGATAAGGGGAGAGTGGGGGAGGCCAGTGAGAAGGAGGTTACAGTAATCAAGGCGAGAGTTGACCAGGGCATGAGCATGGGTTTTGGCAGAGGAGACAGAGAGAAAAGGGCAAGCGACAGGATTTGGCAACAGAGTCAATATAGAGTTTAAAAGAAAGGTGCGAGTCGAAGATGAAGCCTAAGCTATGGGCTTGGGGGATGGGAAGGATGGTGACCCCATCAATGAGGATCGACAGGGAAGAGGGAGAGGAAGGATGAGTTGGGGAGATAAGGAGTTCAGTTTTAGCCATGTTGAGTTTGTTTTGACGTTGAGATATCCCAGTAGAGATGTCAGAGAGACAGCTGGTGAGGTGAGCTTGAATAGATGGAAAGAGAGAGAGGGAGTAGAGAGAGAGAGTTGAGTGTCATAAGCGTAGAGGTCATATTGGAAGCCTTGGGAGGCAATGAGTTTGTCTAGGGACAGGATATAGATAGAGAAGAGGAGAGGGCCAAGGACAGAGCCTTGGGGAACACCAACCGAGAGGGGACGGGAGGAGGAGGTGGAGTTGGCAAGAGACACATTGAATGAGCAGTCAGAGAGGTAGAAGGAGAACCAGTCCAGGATGAAAGCCTAACTGAAACAGGTCCAGGAATTGGACAGCATCGAGATGAGCTTGGAGCTGTTGGGCAGCCACGCTTTCAGTAACCTTCCCTAAAATGGGAATGTTAGAGACAGACCAATAGATGCCCAGGAAGCCAGTATCCAAGGATGGTTTGCTAAGCAGGGGCTGGACAACTGCAGTTTTAAGGGTGTCCAGGACCCTACCCTCCCGAAGGGAAGCATTGACATTCCCTGGCAGCAGTAGTCCCAGCGTCTCCCAGCTGGTTTTCACCAGCCAGGATGGGCAAGGATCTAATTCACAACTGGTTGCCCTTATCACTCCAAGCACTGCCCCCACATTGATGGGTGATACCAATTGAAACTGCTCCAAATAAACAGGACATGACTAGGCTTCCATAACCCCAAACTCTGGTCCTGCAAGTAAAATTGCCACACTCAAGTTGTGGTGAAAGTGAGCAATTTGAATGAGAATTGTAGCAAGTAATCATGCTAATGAAGAAGCAAAATGAGATAGCAAACTTGGTCTTATGAGCCAATACTGAAGATGGTGTGGCCAAACAAAACATTGGCATCTTGACTTATATGACATGCACATCTTTCCATCATATTTTTCATTATATGAAAATCCTTGTATGAAAATATACAGGTGGCCATGCCTGCAAAGAGCTGGAGGTAGAGGGTGATGAACAGTTCACAGAATTGGGTCCAATGTACCCTTTCCAGTCAACAAACATAGTTTTTGATTATCTGTCTGGATTAATGTTGTCACTATAAATGTTCCTAGCATGCAAATGTTATGGTTTCATCATGATTTGGACCATTGATCTGTGTCTAACTAAAGTTGGCATAACAGTCAACTACTTAGAGAGAATAATCAGTGATCTGTTTACAGTAGGCCTGAAATGAGCAGTGATTTTGATGCTCGGAGTCATAAGCGCAGGGACATTGCAGTCCTGGTGAGATTTCTCAGTGAGTTTAAAAAATGGCCACTGCGGTGGGTTGGTGGGGGAGTGCTTATAAGTTTCAAATGCTGGCTGTGTGCCCCACCACCACCACCAAACAGCTGTTTGGCAGTGTTGGGGGGAAGTAGCCTTAACACCACCCAACAAGTTCCTCGAAGGCACTCCCCAGGCACCTCTCATCTGAGAAGCGCTGTCAGGGGTGAGCGCCTTCAAGCCCCCTGCCTTCCACACCTGCGCTTCCCAGACTGACTCACCTCACCACCGGGCTAGGGCTCCTACTATTCTCGTTGCTTCTGGCTGCTCCCTTCTCCACCCCGTCTGCGTTCTCAGGGGGACTGATATCAGAGGTACACACCAGTAGGAGGTTGCATGCAGGTGGGAAGAGTCTTCCCCGCTCCCCTCCCTGCTCAGAAAAAGCTGAGCAAGGAAATCCCCCGGCTCACTGTGCAGCTCACAGGCATAGAGAGGAGAAGGGAGCAGGGAGCAATCAACAGTGACTAGGACAGTAGGAGCCCTAGCACAGTGGTGAGGTGATTCAGCCCAGGGAGTGCAGGTGCTGGGATCAGTGGATGCAAGCTCTCCCCGCCCCCCTCCCTCCCAGCTTCCCCCAGCTGTACGGCAGTGTGGATGGGGAAAGCGGGCTTTGAAATTGGCAAGAGTCAGCTCCCCTCCCCCCAGCTGGTGCTTGTCAGGTTTTTTTGTTTACTTGTTTTTTACTTGCCAAGAACTTAGCAAGCACATCCCAGAACAGAGCAAGTACCAGGATTTTTATGAGATTACTCGGTTTACCACAGTCTTGTTTCAGCCTTAGTTTACAGCTCTCTTTATTGTTCATAGCTGATCACTTTGACAGTTTTGGATGTTTGTGCAGTAGACAGTACCTTCTAGCCTTTGTTTATAAAACACTACAGTACATAACCGTTTCCCTGTCTTTACAGCTATTCGAACAACAACATTATTACAGTGGTGTTACACTGCCATAAAGTTATCACATTCTAACATTTTACCACTTTCCAGTCTTAAATTTGTCACATCGCTCATGTTCGATAGTCCACACAGTATTCTCCGTATTTAATGACTGCTGTAAGCATGTATACAGTATTAGTCATTAAGTGACATCAGTTCCTCTTTACAATTTATACATTTCTAGGGAAATAATCTTGTTTCACAAGGAATTTATTAACAGTGTGGACATTCCAGCTTTGCCATAAGGCTCACTAAAGCATGTCAGCTACACTGTAATATAGGTCACTGTAACTTCTCTTCATTTTAAAAAAAATATTATTATTTTTGCCTATTGGCCAGTGCAATATGCCAATATTGCAAGGTCTCACAATTCAACACAGTTATTTACCATCCTACTGCACTCTTTGTACAAGAGCAAGCCTGGTCAAAGAGACACTCGTACATTTGGATAGTTGATAATAGTCTGCAGTGTTAGAACACTTGTCTTGTTTCCTATAAATCTCCATCCATAGAAACTACGTTCAGCCTGCCGCAGTGTTTTTTGGGTCAGCAGTCTCTTCCTAGATGGCTGAATCACTAGTAAGTACTTGGGCACTGTATGTTCATTATTATTAGTAGTAGTATTAATGTCCTGCAGGCTAATAGAATAACATTTCTTCCTAGCCAGTGTCAAGGGCTAAGATCTCTCATGTACATAGAAATTCATCTTCAGGCGATTGGGCTGTGTTGCTTTTATATTAAATCCATAAATCTCTGCTCTTAACAATTATGTTCTTACATGAATACAGTTAATTGCATTTGAAAATGCACCACACATCCCATTTCTGATGGTGGAATGCATTTTGCAATGCCGGCTTTTGAAGAGTGTTAAAGATTCATAAGATATGGACAGGCCTGTCTCCTGGCATGTGAGCAGAGGAGTATTTGTTATTTTGTCGTTCCCATTTTGTTTACAAATACTAAAAAGTTAATTCTGTTCCTGTGCCTAAAGAAGATCAGAAGGCTTTAGTCATCAGTTAGTTAGTGGTTGTGGGTGATTTCAGGCGTGACGCGGTGAGATTCACCACAGTGAATCCCACCCCTGTGTCAATTGCTTCACCGCGGGCCGTGGTGAGCTGCGCGGCCCCAACCGACATGACAGGGGCGGCACCACCGCCTGGGGCCAACCGGAGTGAACCCGGGCTGGGAGAAACCAACAGATGGGACGCGGTGCCGAGAACCGCGGTGGGAGCCCCACAAGGCACCGGGGTTACGCGGACGCAAACAGGGCCGCCTGAGGACAAACGAAGCCAAAGACAGCAGAGGGCCCCGCCCAGGGAAGGGAAACATGAAGGGAGGGGGTGGAGGGAGCAAACAGCGGCCGCACGGAAGGCGCGCGCACTTCAAAACGAGAAACGCACACACACACAAAGCAGCACACACACACAACAAAGGGGAGCGGAGCATAGGGGCAGAGGGAGGCACACACCAGGGGGAGACAGGGAACTCCCCGGCCGGTCGGGCGCACAGGAGTTGGGGGGGGGGGCGAGGGACCGGCATGGCCAGCCCACCAGGAGGGGGAGGGGGAAGGAGCCCAGCGGCCAAGGAGAAGGGGGACCCAGCAGCCCAAGGACACAGGAGGCAACACGAGGCACAAAGGGTGTTTATTGAGGACACAAGCAGCACCGACCCGGCGCAGTGACAGACAGCGCGGGAGTGCACGGGGCCAGAGCATGGGGACGGGGTAGTAGGCGACAGGCAGGTGGGTGAAGCCGGGCCACAGGGGGTCCAGTCGTCCCAAAGAGGCAGCAGATGGTGGCGCGAGCACCCAGGCCACAGGCGGAAGGAAGGTGCTGAGGAGGCAGCCAGCTGTCAAATGGGCCCGGAGCGCCCGACACCCGGCTGCAGAGGCTCCCATCGGGGGCGGGGGCAGCAACAACAGCAGATGCACATAGTGGGGCCATTGCCACAGCCCCCGGCAGAAGCCGTGCCCGGCCATGTTCCCATTCACATATTTCAAACATACAAAACCTCTGGGCCACATCAAAATAGCAACATGCTATTAACAATACGTGATCACACAAGCACGTTCGTATTTAGTAAAAATAGCATGTGAGGAGCCACTTGAAGAAGAACAGAAGGTTGCTACCTTGTAAATAAGGTTCTTTGAGATGGCTCCAAACATTGTCACAAATACCCACCCTTCCAGCCTCGCATAGAATTTTTTCCTTCTGTTTCTAGAAAGGGTTGGAAGGAACTGTCATTCTGAGGGGGAGCGCACTTTTTATACTAGAGGAGCTCGAGACCATCATGTGGCTATTATTTGAACAGGGCGAGCATGCACAACCTAGTCGTGAGAATGTTGGAAGCCATCTCAAAGAACCTTCATTACAAGACAACAATCTTCTGATCAGCACATGGGGAGGAGCTGTTTGTAAACAAACAGCCTTATCTCCCAGTCCGATCACTGTTGCTGCTTCTGCTGCACCTCCTCCTTGCCCTCTCACTCCATCCTCTGCTCTGTTTCCTCCACCCTCCCCTCCATCGACTGCTCCGCCACGTTCCCCTACTGCTGCCTGCCCTTTAAATCTCCCTCCGTGTGCCACTTGTTGGTTGCCTGGCAGGCGTTGCGTGTCGTCACCACTGCCCGTGGTCGTTTCCTTCCACCACGGCCGGGGTTTTCCCTTCAGACGTTACGTTTCCTTCACCCCTGCTGTGATGAACATTCACCACACTTCTGGATCTCCTCCCATCCCGACCTCACGAAGCGTGGTTAGGTTCACCCCGGCCTGTGTTTGACTGTGGTGAACATCTGGATGCGAGCAAACAGACGTGCACGGCTCTTTCACCACCGCCCGCATTTGACTGAGGTTGACTGTGGTGAATGCCACAAACATAATGTCTGAAATCACCCTGTATCATGATATAGTATTTGTTGAGTTTTCAATCATAAGAAAAAACACTTCCATTACACGTTTGATTAGATGAGCATACCTGGTTAGGATAATATATGAAATTAACGAGATACAGTAATATGCAATAGTTTAAAAACAGATTCAAAATCAAAGATGTTTTGTAGAAAAAATGTGCTGTGGCTTTTCTGTGATTCTTCTATAATTGCTCCTTTGGAAGAAAAGCTTCACATAAGAATTGAATGTAATACATTTAATAGGTTAGAGTTAAAATTCTAACGGAAATGGATCTGGCTTATTACTTCTAATATTATTTTGTTTCCTTTGTGTCCTATCACTTGATAGTTCTCTAAATACACCTTGGTGACACAGAACATACTTCATTTCCTTAGATTGCATTGACAGATTCCTGGACCTGTAGGACCTGTTTGTGCTGCTGATGGGAGTGGGAGAAATCAACCCTGCCTGGGGCTTATTGGAAAAGCTTTGAGCCCACAGTAATTTGTAGGATCAGATCTGCTCACAGCACAAGCTCTACCCCCCGTCAGGGTTTCATTTAATTTCTGCCATGCTCTCCATCAAACAGCTAGTTGGCAGAGAGCAAGAGCTCACGCCCCTCCCACATGACAACAGATACAGGAACCAGCAGAGACTGGTGAGATCAAAGAGCTCTGTGTGGATATTGGATGTATGCCAGAGAAGAACCTGGCTAGAAGGTGAAATAGCATGTTTGGTGGAGGATTGTGACATTTGTAAATAAATTGACACTTTGGTGCTAATCCCCTGTGTGGGCCTGGCTGTTTGGGGGTCTGATCCTGAGGGGAACCACCCAGGCCAGGGCCCACCCATTTACAAGGCTGTTTTTGTTCTGTTGATTATCTTGCTATTCCAACATAAACACACATGCAAGCAAGAGGTTACTTGATGGACACACTCCATGCCAGACAAATTCAGCCTGAATGGCACATGTCCTAGTTGCATTGGGTGCTTGTTGCTGGGGGATTGGTCTATGTCCGTTTCAATGGCAGACCTATAGCAAGACAAGGAAAGCCATTAGTTCAGACTGTCCCACTTTCACCTTCCCACCCTGATGTTTCAGACCCTGCATGTCCTTCCCACCCAAAGGGAAGTGGGAATGAGCACCTGGCCTAGGTTGCTGTTGGGCAGCTGCTGTAATGGGATCTCCAGGGCACACAGTTCTCCCAATCACCACATGCCATGGTTCTTTTCCTTCCCCTCCCACACAATGTATCCCGGGGAGTGTCTTGCTGTTCCCCCAGACTCTCCTGGCCACCTGTGAACAAAGTAAATAAAAAAAACCACATAATTAGATAGCAATAAACGGTGCCTTTCCCTCCCCAAAACAGAGTCCCACTCCCCCCTCCCCTCCAGGGACAGTAACTTACGATAGCTGTCTGGCTGTCATTCTGAGCCATGGCAATAAAAAGACCAGAAATCGCTCCGGAGAAGACAGCAGTTTCTGAAGAGTGAGCATTGGGCACGTGCTGCAAACCAGGAGCTGGAACAATGCATGTCTGAATCCTGACACATGTTGGACTTTTAAGGCACCAGTAAGTGTGAGAGCAGAGAGAGGGGCAGGAAGCAGTCGCTGGTCAGAACGGTCTAGGTTTTTTTGCCCACGACTCTAAGGTGCTGGTGGACCTGTACGCGTGTAGACTCCATGCAACCTAATTGATGGGCCATGGCTATGTGGGCACACATTTAGCCTGCATTTGCCAACATGCCCCACCATGAGTGCGGGCTCTGTTTCTTGTGCGTGGTGGCCATGTAGCCTGTGAGGGCAAAAATCCAATAGAGGGGCAGATTGACACACCTGATGTGGGCTATCATCTCAGGGGATAGTCATGGTCATTGCTTTAGTCCTCTGACTACTTTCTTGTGTAAGGTTTGGGGAAAGTGGAGAAATGCCACTGTTAGTCTTTACATCAGGGGCGAAGAACCTTTTCCCTCCCAGGGGCCACTTCAATAGCTAGTACAAGCTCCAAGGACTATAAAGCAGTTGGGGGTGGGGTGTTTAAAGGGTGCAGTAAGGAAGACCAATTATGGCTCTTTCCCCTATCCTTGTGTGCATGCCGTCACCTTACTCCCTTAATTTGAGCTCACTCTTTCAGTGCTTTGAGATAGCAACTGGAACCATGGGCCAGATCCAGGCACTGGAAACTTTAAGAGGTCAAATAAAAACTAGCCATGGGCCAGGCCATTTTTGGCCCCCTAGGCCTAAGGTTCTCCACCCCTGCTTTACAGGAAAGCAGGTGTATTAAACTTGTGAAGTGTTTAGCCTGCCAAGTGGAGAGCTCAAGCATAGGTGTGATAGAAAATTAAGTTTTCATAAAATAATCTTGGGACATTAAAAGGCACAAGAGGGCATATGTGAATATTGGGTTCCCCAGAGAGGTGATTATCACCAAACTTCGTATTAGTGTAATAAGTACACAAACTTTGTGATAGAGGAGATTTGATATTCAGAGCATTCTTTTCCAGTTCTTTCATGACTTATCACTGGGTAAGTTTTACTAGTTTTTAAAAAAAACAAACACCTGTTTAATAGATCATACCAGTGGAAAAGTACGAGCAATGGAGACCATATTATCAAAAAGAGGAAACATCAGCTGGTCCTAGCCCTACTGCTCCAGGACTTATCCAGGGGCTTTTATGTCAACTAGGTGCTATTAAGTTCTATTAATATTTGATAGAGAGGCTGTGTTTTTTCTTATTTGAACAAAAAATGAAATTCAAAGGCTGAAAGGACCTCTGGGATGATCTTGAAATCATACCATACATTATTGCATTTGATAGAGTGTAGGTCACCCACGTTTGTGTTGACTCTCATGCTTTCTTACACAGATCTAAAAGATAATGCTTTACATTTTGCTCACCATGATTGCTCTTTGATATTAGATGAGAGTTGCCTTGCAAAACACTTTTTAAATTAGGTCAGTGCTGTGTGGTGGGCTAATTATGATTATTTTGCCTCCCTTGGCGTTTTTGTGCTCATTGAGTTTATTAAACCATTACTTCACACAGCAAGTAAAGCTGTGTGGCACCTGGCATGCATGGCTATCTTGCCTATTTCTAGTCTCCAAGGGTCTTTCCTTGTAGGCAACATCTGGCACCTAATCATTTATATTTCAAAGTAATTATTAAAATATTTTAAATGATTGGGGCTTTTTGTGGACTGAACAATGGATATGAAAACCAAGCTACAGAGAGCAGCTATCCTCATCTTGGAAAAGAGGGTGTTTTTGTGCCCCCCTCCCCCCACCTTTTCCCCCCAAGATGAAAAATGCTACAGACTTTTTCGTGTGTGAACTCATGAACTAGCAGTAAAAATATTTATGTAGACATGAAATCACCCACCCATGTTGTTTCTTCTCTCCACTGGAGAATTCTGCTTACTGGTGAAATGTAAACATTGTTATCAAGGGCAATCCAAATGGGGCATAGTGATAATGTGTCTATTTTTCAAAATTATAATGTTTGCATTATCAACAAATGTGTTTAAGAACATTCTGTCTGGTTATTTACCTTTGATAATAAATTGACTCCCATAAAACTTAATGCAGCCAAGTTAGGTCCAAAACGTCTTGAAGTAATAAAATATGTATATTTTCTATAAAACTATGAAGTTCCAAGGTCTGAAGATGATCTGCAGAGGGAATAATTGTGTGAACGCGTAAACGACGTTTACTTGGTGGTCAATGTAAATTTACTTGGTGATAAATTTACATTTACTTGGTGGGGCCAAGCAAAATTTTGAAATTACTATGGAATTTTACAGCCTCAGTTACCCATCTGTAAAAAATGGGAGTGTGTGTGTGTGTGTGTCCCTGTGTGTTCCCCTCACTCTTGTTAATCTTACATTGTAAGCCCACTGGCAGGGACCTGTCTCCAATAACCACCAGCAGGCTGTGTGTTCAATGGCAGGAGTACCATAACAGCTAGCCCAGATTACAAAATTTTCCAGCACCTTATTTCTGCTCCCAAAATTTTTAAGCCTAATGGAGTCTGAGGTTACTCGGTCACTGGCTGCTTTTTGTGTCACTGCAGCCCAAATAAGAAGGAACCTTGCCTTTAGTATCAATTAATTTTGGTGTTAAGTTGTTTTTAATTTTTGTATGTGATTTGTGGATTGTATTGTCTGGACTTGACAATTGATTTCTAACTTAATTCTGTTTGATTTTTTGTGGGGTTACTGGGTCGGTGGCTGCCTTTTGTGCAACGGTTGCTTAGATAATAAGGGAATATATTTTCTCCTGGGATGTGCAGGAAGGGAGCTCTTTCAGCCTGGTATGATCCCCGCCTAGACCAGTAGGAGACAGACTAAAACAAAGTTGCAGCTGGCCGTGAGTAGAGGGGGTTCATCCCTCCCACTTGTCAGTTTTTTCTCTGCCTCTGAAGAAATAGGAGGTAGGCTCGGGAGCTCCCGTCCTTTTTGACTGCACTCCCAGGTTTCAGTTTTTTCAACTAAAGGGGGGGGGAGTTTTTTCTCCCTCAGTCGGAGGGTGAGCAAGATTTTGTTAAATTGTGGTGCCTTTCACACGCACACCCCTCGACATCACCAGGCACCTAGGCACCTCAGGATCTGTCCCTTTGGGCGCGGATTCCTGAGAAGGGCGGGTGCGGCAGGATCCCTCTTAGACCCGCCACCGTTACAGCCCTAGCAGTGACAGGGCGCCTGTTCCTGGGTTGTGCTGCCGCCCGGAGCAGGGAGGCTTCTCCTCCCCATGGCCTCCTTTGGGACGGTGATTCCGCCGGCCCCGCAGTCAGGTTCCGGTCGCTGCCTGTAGCTCCAGCGCTCCCCCCTCCCACGCTAACCCCCAGCCACTTCTGCCTCAGTGCTCCCACTCACGGTGAACTGCCTCTTGGAGACGCGGCCAGTGGGAAGCACTTCTGGGTGGGCTCCTCCATTTTGAGCCCCCTTGTTGTTTTTTCCCCACAAGGCTTCCTCAGTGACGGGAGATGCCATTTTGTTTTTTTCAGGGCCGGCAACATTTTTGGCGGGAAGACCAGGCCGCCTTAGTAGCCAGCCTCTCTTTGATGGGCAGCTTACTGTGCCTCAGAATTCCAGTTTGTAGATAGATAGATAATATTTATTGAGCGTGACACGCAGTCATTGCATACAAAACAAAACTAAAACAGCAAATTTAAAACTTTAAATAAATCAGCATATACCAATTGGCAATACAGAATGAGAATAACCACAAGTAGGACTCCCCATACTAAACAACATCCCAAAGGGATAGGCGTGACCTCCCAAAAATCCCCCCAAGTTGAACATATCGATGAGTATAGAAACTATTTATAATTATACATCTACCACAGTTAATACCCCTGGGCAAATGGATTTAACTTACCCATATAAGGGTCAAGCCCTATTTAGTCTACCCAGTTACCTAAAGCACCCACCTAAAAGTAAACCAACCTTGAATCCCATCCAGAAATAAGGTCACCTACACAAGCCAACTAGAGGAGTCTATAAAGAATCTTCTGTAGCTGGTCTAAACTCCAGAAATCTCCTCCGTACATATGACATCCGGAGGAGAAATTCTGCAAGAAGCTTATTTTGATCTGGGTCTGAATTGTTCAACAAATAATTAAAGATCACTCCCTCCGATCTCCCCGGGATCTGGGTCAGAATTGGTCGCAGGAATTTCTCCCTAAGATCATCATATAAATGACAATGCAGTAGCATATGTCTAGGAGTTTCAACCTCCACTTGATCAAACAGGCAGAGTCATTCCAAAAAGGGAAGCCCGAGAAGGTGACCCTCCAAAACCTTAGATAGTAACGCGTTTACTCTTGCCTGGAAGATCAAGTGTTTAGCTTTAACAGAAATTGGTATGGCAAGATATAAAGCCATACAACGAGGGAGAGGAACCTGCTGATCATAATTTGCCAGATGGGGGAAGCCCGAACCCTGGCCATCTCCATCTGCCTGTCAGTATCCTCTGCCCTCTGGAGTACCTCCCTCAAAACTGTTGCTGAGGGTCTGTGAGTCAGGTATTCCCGAGAGAGCCCCATTTCCTGAAGGGAAGCCTCAACCTTCCTCCGCCATGGGCTCACGTAGGTATCACGGCTAAGCTCCCTCAGGAGCTCAGATCCTTGTTCAGTAAAGACCCTGCACCACATCTTAAGAGCTAGCTCGAGAGCCATCTGCTGCCATCCCCTTTGACTCCGCTCCAACCTTACAACTGCGTACGGGGTCCCCTTGGTGTTACCTAAAAGCCCCGTCAGGAACCTGGATTGCACAGAATCCAGTTTTTTTCTGATAAAGGAGGCCCAAAACTCTTCACCATACAAAACCTACGACCTGATTTTACTATTATAGACCTGCAAAGCGGGTACTACCGCAGATCTGCACTCTCGTGCAAAGAGGTTGAAGGTGGCACGAGCCGGGCCTTTGGTCGCAATCAAACGTTTATGAACATGATCATTCCAGGTAAGTGATCGATTGAACAATATTCCTAAGTATTTAAAGGTTGTAACTTGTTGAATCTCCTGTGGACCTATGGCCCATCTATAGATTTTCTTCCTCGATGAGAATACAACAATTTTTTATAATTAAGTGTCAATCTATGTGCTTCACAAAAATCGGTGAAAACCTTAAGTTGCCTAGTTAGACCCACATGGGTCTGTGATAAAAGTACCACGTCATCTGCGTAGCAGAGACAGCCAGTTGGTCTATTTGCCAGTTTCAGGGGAAAACAGTTTGAAACAGCCATTTTAGGAATAACTGCATTTAGGTAGAAATTAAAGATAATTGGTGTGAGGACGCAGCCTTGCCTAACTCCAGAGCAGGCACGGATTGGTGGGGTAACATGTCCCTGAGGGTCTATCCTCACCCTCAGAGCAGACTGCGAGTACAGGGCGCAGATAAGACACACCAACCTTCAGTCAGCAGAAGAGTCCTGCAGTTTACTCCACAGAATCTCCCTGTCGACCGAGTCGAAGGCAGCCCTCAGATCTAAAAAGGCCGCAGATCCACTCCACGCTCTGTACTTTGCCACCAGATGATACGAAATGAAGCATTGCTCCACAGTGGAGCGTTCACATTGAAATCCCGCCTGCTCTGGGGCAATGATCCCCTCCTGCTGCATCCACCCCATTAATTTATGCAGCAAAATCTTTGCATAAATTTTCCCGATAACTGATAAAAAGCTGATGGGCCAATAGTTAGCCGGGTCTTCCTTAGAGCCCTTCTTAAAAATGGGCACCACCAAGGCAGTAACCCATATGGGCGGGATCTTGCCAGTGTTATTAATAGCTGTAAATAGTTTAACAACCAAAGATAGCCACCAGTTTCTGTGCTCTTTAACAAAGTTGATGTGAATTAAATCCGGACCAGGCGCCTTATTACTCTGGAATGAATCAGTCAAATTCGCAACCTCCCCTTCCGTCACCGGAGGCCAGTGGGGGAGCATCTCCAGGTCACTCCAGCTTAAGGTCAGGGGTTCTTCCTCTTGTCGATCTTCTGTGGTCTGGTAGAGGGCCATAAAATGTCTAACCCAGAGCTCCGGAGCAATTAGATGATCTAATACCCTTGGACTGGGGCTAACCATACGCTTTATTATTTGCCAAAAAGTCCTCACATCCTTTAGTTCAGAGGCCTGAAGAAGTTCCACCCATGGTGCCTCATAGTAAAGCTTTTTCTTTTCCTTAATCAGGAGTCTATAGTCCCTTTTAAGTTTGATATACTCCAAAGGCATTTTAGAAAGGGAAGCCTGCCTATAGGCCCTATACTGGGATTTCAGTTCAGTTCTAAGAGCCCAGCACTCCTTATCAAACCAGATTTTATGTGTCTCTACAGAGAATGGCTTACTGGGCTTACCAGCCGACTGAGTTAGTTGTGATAAACCAGCAGAAAGCTGGCCATATATATCAACTATCTCGCCCCAATTGTTGACCTGAGTCAATGAATCTCTAAGGCCAATTATATGTGGTTGTTGGATCAGTAGGGTAATCCTGGAAGCCATATCAGTATTCCAGGGGGGAGCTTTATACATTTCTAAATCTTCTAACGATGGAACGAAATTGCTGCTGGGTACAATATCTTGCCAACTATCCCCAATTATAAGGTGAAGTGGCAAATGATCCCCCAAGAGCTCCATTCCAACAGAGAAATCAGCAATATAAGGCAAAGCTAATGCTGAAACCATAATAAAATCAATAGTGCTTAAACCCAAAGGCCCCACATGAGTAAATTCTCCCAGCCAATCCCGAAAGCCAGCACCATTCAGGAAATGAAGGTTATGGGCAAGAGCCAACTCTGCTAATCTAATCCCCGATGAATTGATTTGCAGATCTTTGGAGACCCTAGTCTTCAGTACATGGCAGAGGACATGTCACAGAAGGGACTAAGGGTCACATCATCTGGACCAATTCTAGAGTTAAAATCCCCAGCCAAAATAAGAGGGCCCCTGGGTGGTCCGTACACAGCTGATCAAGAAAATTGTCCAATAAATTCCAGCTATTCTTCCTGAATGAACCTGCATTACAGTCTGGTACATAAATGGTAATAATCACCCATTTATAGGGGCCCAAGGTGGCAACAAAGCCGAGAGCAAGGTGGGGCAATGATATGACCACAATATCCTTAAATGGAGAAGACTGGAAGACAAAACAACCCAGCACTCCACATGCGCTCCCACGCTGGTTATAAGAGACTGCTGGTAGACTATAGGCCATAAACCCATCTAGTTCGAGTGGTGTCTTTACCCAGGTCTCCTGCAACAATATTACATGGTATTTCCGGGCAAGGGAAATAAAGTCCAGCTCCTTACTATGCCTTGCCCACCCCGCAATGTTCCAGGAGCAAAGTGCAAAGGAGCCAATATTTGCATCCAGTCAGTCAGTCATTGTGCAGGACCTGCTCTCACCTCCAGGTGGTTATCCAAAGATCCCTCTGGCTGTCCAGCTTCTGCAAAAGTATTCTGGAGGGGCATCCCCAAATCAGCTGAGACCTTCCTAGCCATCGCCTCCCCCTTTGAAAACAGGCTTCTCAAATTATCTCGTTGCCCATTTTCAAGTCCACTATGGGAAGCCTCCGGGGAAGGTATCAGGGCGGGAGAGATCATAGGAAGCCTCTGAGTGATATAGGCATTGGTCTCTGTGTGGAGAAAGTCTGACGAAGCTGGTCAGGATTAGCTACGAGTTCAGATGGTCCTCTGCTGCCCAAAGAGGAGGCAGGAGACCTAGACTCAGGGAAGCTCATAGCCTTATGATGTAAATTCAAAAGAGAGCTAATTACTGGATATGTATATACCCTTTGCAGCTGGACCCCCCAGTATGCAAACAGAGCCAGCTCTGAGCCCTCTCTCCCAGATCCTCCCCCAGTGGGAGGGCTCCAGCAGGACAGGGCTGTCCCAGATTGAATTATTACAACTCGAGGCCCTGAATAAAATTGTGTCGACTCGATACTCTTCAGCAGAAAAATAGGCCCCATGGCAAAAAGAGATTATGTTCCCCTCCCGGTAGGGGTGGTAAGGGTCAGTCCAGGAAGCCGGGCAAAGGCAAACACCCTGCCAGCAAACGCAAGAGACCTGCAGTGCAGACCCTCTTACAGCAAATTGGGTCCTCCTCTGATGACGAGGCTACCCCTTCTCAGCCGCCTCAAGGGGCATCTAAGGGGGTAGAGCCTCGACCCAGACACTCCCTTCGGGAGGAGTTAATTCAGGAGGATGCCCTGAACGATTCTTCACCTCGGGAACTTCCCTCCTCTGAGGAGGAGGAGGGTGAGATATCAGATCAGGGTGAACCCCAAGGGGAGCAGGAGGGTCTTTTACCCGCCCCTTCATCCTCCTACAGTGAGCAAGACTGTGAGTTCCCAGGGTTCCACAAGTCCAAGCTGTTTACTAGAGTTCATAGGGTCCTGGGACTCATGGAGAAGGCTAGTAAAAGCAACCCATCTGACTCCTCAAGGGAGGAATCTGAGAGGGAATACATTCCCAGGACCTCCCCCAGAGATAGAGGTATGTCCTCGATAGGGCATTCGAGAGAATTTTTACCACAGAATGGTAGCAGCCAAACCACGCCCTCAGACTGAACAAAACGCAGCAAGCATTGTATTCATTCTCTAAGAGCAAAGACCTGTTCTTTTCTCTTCCAAGGGTCGATGCAGCAGTGGCGGCCTCCCCAGCGTGTAAGTTCATCTTCCCCACAGAGGGGCATGTGTATCCAAAGGTGGCACACCACCACCTCAGACTTTTGGGTGATCGAGACCATCTCCCGGGGCTACGCAATAGAGTTTCACTTTCCCCCCAGGCAGCAGTACCGGGTTTCCCCCACCGTGCAAGACAAGGTGAAGCACGCTGTCATGGAAGCAGAGATCAGGCACCTAGCAGAGAAAAGTGCCATTAAACCAGTCCCCATGACGCACAGGAGCCAAGGTCTATATTCTATCTTGTTCCTGGTCTCAAAGTCGGGGCAATGGTGAGCAGTGCTCGACCTCAAAACTTTAAACAAGTTTGGCCATCTCAAGAGGTTCAAGATGGAAACCCTGACTTCTATCACCAGGTCCATTCAAAAGGGGGAATGGCTCACGTCTGTGGACCTGCGCGACACTTATTTACATATACCCATTCTACCATGCCATCGCAATGGCTCCGCTTCCGATATGCCTCTCACCACTGGCAGTTCTGTGCTCGCCCCTTCAGCCTTGTCATGGAGCCCAGGACCTTAACAAAGGTGAGCAGTGCTCGACCAGTCTCCGAGCAAAAGGCTCCGCACTCCATCCCTAGCTAGATGACATTCTAGTCTGGGCCCCCGCACAAGCCTGGGCAGTGACGGTGGTATGAGCGACCCTGCAGTCTCTCACAGCACACAGGTTCTTAATAAACGAGGCAAGAAGTCTCCTGACTCCCACGCAGCGCATAGGACATCTAGGGGTGGTCATTGACACCCAGGGAGATCGCATCTTTCTGACAGATCAACACAAGATCAGGATGCTTATAGAGCATGCCCATTCTCACAAACGGGTATTGCTTTCTCACCTGGCATCACTACAGGGGCTTCTCGTCTCATGCATCCAGCACCTGGCATGGGTCAGACATCATCTCCGCCCTCTCCAGTCCTTTCTCCGCCCTTATCAGCGGCAGATTATGGAGAAGTCCACAGTCTGGCTCTCTCTCCCTCAGCAGGTCATCGACTCACTCCTCTGGTGGATTCTCCCTCATCGGTTCGAGGAAGGCGTTCCTCTGACTGAACCTGTGAGAAAGGTCGTCACTACCGACACCAGCCTCATGGACTGGGGGGCACACATGGATGCCGAATATATCCAGGGCACATGGCACCTGAGGGACAGGAGACACTCAATGAACTGGATGGAGCTCAGGGCCATCCACCTCACACTCCTCCACTTCGCTCCAAGGATAAAGGGGTCGCACCTGCTGGTCTTAATGGACAACACCTCAGCGATGGCATACATCTGCAACCAGGGAGGGTCCCGAGTCTCCACTCTGCACAGGGAAGCATCCACTTGTCTAACTTGGGCGGAAGCCAACCTTCTGTGTCTCTCTGCCAAGCACATAAAAGGGGAAGAGAACATCACAGCGGCTCAGCCGCAGGCAGGTGGATCCAGGGGAGTGGACTCTCTGAAAATATGTAACCGCTTCGGCACTCCCATAATCGATCTCTTCGCCTCGAGCCGGAACACCAAGTGCATGAGGTTCCACTTGCGGTTCCGGTCCCCTCGAGCGGAAGCCATGGACGCCTTGAACGTTCACTGGCCTCAGAGGCTACTATATGTGTTTCCCCCTTTCTCAATCCTCAGCAACGTGATTTCCCAGATCCGACGGGAACAGGCGACGGTGATTCTAGTGCCCCCAAAATGGCCACGTCATCCATGGTTTGCTGATCTAGTAAATCTGTCCTGACAGGCACCTCTGGCCCTAGACCCAGATCCCGACCTGCTGTCTCAGGGTCCAGTTCTCTACCACAACCCTCAGTTTCTGCAACTGACAGCATGGCTCTTGAGCGTGAAACCCTGAGGCGTTTCGGATACTCTGAATCTGTGTTGGCCACTCTTATGTCATCCAGGAGATGCTCCACCATTAGGATATACCAATCTACTTGGAGGATTTTCGTGGCTTGGTGCTCAGAACATCAGGTGAACCCCAAGAACCCACAAATTAGCAACATCTTGCATTTCCTTCAAATGGGATTAGATAAGGGGCTCCAAGCTAGCACGCTCACCCGTCAGGTGTCCGCCCTCAACAAGACGCTAGCCACCATCAGGGACACGGGTATCGCAGGTCACTTTCACGTTAGACAATTTTTGCGGGGGGCTAGGGCTTTGGCGCCTCCTGTGGTACACCGTTTTCCCACTTGGAGGCTCAATCTAGTCTTAAATGCCCTTGCCGCCTCTCCCTTTGAGCCACTTCATTCTGTCTCTCTCTTTTTTCTCATGATTAAGATTACCTTCCTCATAGCAATTACCTCCGCTAGGAGGGTCTCCGAGCTTGGGGCTCTTTTCATAGATCCAACTCTCTGTATTTTTAAGCCGAATTCTGTAGTGCTTTGGCTCGATCCCACTTTTGTCCCTAAGCTGAATTCTTTGTTCTACAGACAGGAAGAGATCATTCTCCCTTCCTTCTGCCCCAAACCAGTTCACAGGTTGGAAAAGAAGTGGCACACCTTGACCTCCGTAGGACTCTAAAAATTTACATTAG
>QEPC01006023.1:510268-523246 GCA_003113815.1 Sphenodon punctatus
CTGTTCGCCCAGGCCTTTGGAGGGGAGGGTGGGGTAGGGGGGGATTTTTGAAGAGTTTTTATGTTGAGGGGGGTTCTATTTTAAAAACATTGTTTTAATGAATTTTATTGTGTGTTTTTATGCTGTAAGCCACCCCGAGATGCCGTAGGCATGAGGGGGCGGCTAACAAATATAAATAAATAAATAAATAAATAAATAAATAATATCAAATTACCTCCCCATGACCTAGCAAAATGTAAAATGGCAGTAGAGCTTTTATTTGTCTGCCCTACCATAGATCTACTATGGTTGGACCAGGAGCCAGGTGATGGGAAACTAATACCAAGATATCTGAAGGAGCTCACCTGCTCAATTTCATTGAGATTATATCATATGGTCCCCACTTCTATACTCTTTTAGCTCATTGCTTATGACCTGCAACCTACTAGAACATTATTAAATGTTGGTTTTTTAAAAAAAGTTAGTCATTTAGAGGTGTTGAAGGGTCCTAGACTGAGAAAATGTATTTATTTTATTTAAATGTATATACTGCCCTCCCCAGAGGCTCAAGGTGGCTTACAAATCGTAATACTAATTAAAAAAAACCAATTGTAGTATAATGGCTTCAGTTTATCCAGAATATAGTGTATGGCAAACCAGGAACAGTGCAAATTACATCCATATGCCTTGCTGTCAAGTTGTCATCACAAGTCTTGTAATTTTAAGGAGTTTCTTAAGGACCAAGATTGCAAGATTTGCAGTAAAAGTTTCTAGTCCTCGTAGCTATAGAGAGAAGCTTGAAAATGTAACCGTAGTTTATCATAAAGGGCCAGACACCAAAAAATAAAAAAGAACAAAAGATTTTATTTTATTTTTTAAATAAATTTTTAAAAAAACCTTCAAGATTTTTATGACATTTATGATTTGTGGGACCACTTTTGAGTTTCTTTAAGACTTGTGACTGGAAACCCTATAACCCTGACCTGGAGTTAAAAAGTGAGAGGATAGTTTTTTATTTCCTTGGCATCTCTACTGAAAGTTGCCACCAATGGTGCCCTATTATGAGACTGTTATGGCTTTCTGGTTTTCTTTTCAGTTGTGTTTTGCACTTCCTAATAATCAAAGGCAATGATTTTAGCAGAAATCCCCAGAAATTAATAAAAACACCCTCGGTTGCTAATTGGCAGCTTGCGTTTCTTTTAAGTTTCATCTCCGATCCTAAACTGGGGGTCTTTTTTAAAAAAAAAAAAAATTTTTAGACTTTTTAATACAAGTTTTTAAAACTGTTTATTGCCTTGTTGTTTATGGTGCTGCAGTTCTTTAAGGGACATGTCTTCCAGGGAAGAATCTAGAATTTACAATTCAAAACCCCAAAGTAGTCTTTTGAAAGACAGCTTTGCTTCATTGTTAGGAACTGACTTAGAAAATTAGAGAATTGAAGTGAAAATCTGTATTAGTGAAGTCAGAATGCTGTAGGGAAATTTCCATACCTGGGAGCCACATTTCTTCAAATAAAACATTTGACCTGGAAGAGGGGCTCCTTATACACAATCATGTACTCCCGATTAGATATTAAAACTGAGCAAAGCAGTCCATTAGTGAACCACCTGCGTGGCAATAACATGAAGACAAATGCGCTGTTATCACTGTGTGTGTTAAAAGCTTAAGTCGAGCACTGCAGTGTAGTCCTTGGTAGGTATGAACACTAGCAAAATCACTAATGCAACAGAAAGTGTACTTAGAGAGAGCCCATTAAGGCGGACATGCTAGTCTCCTGCTTTTTATTTTTTTAAAATATTTTAAGTGTAACTAATTCATAACAAAAGAGTTCCAAGTAGATTCTCCTTGCCTGGAGGGATGACTTTGAAAAGAGCAGCTATATTTGCTTGTTATAGTAAGAGACCTAAAATTTCTCATGGATTGGGTCTTGGGTTTCAAATCAGTAATGATTCTTTTAAAAGTCTATAACATACATCTTAATTTTAAAAGACTTTTACTAGCACTGGAAATGCTGATGTTTTGAGGAAGGATCTGTGGCAGCCCTTTGTGCTCATTAATACTAAAAACATCCATTAATAGGTTTAGTGTGATGGAAAGATATTGGTTATTTATTTTATTTCAACCCTATTAAGAATGGTTTTATTTTTAAAAAAAAATAATTAGAAGAAGGAATAGTTACTTTCACTTGTTATATTGCATTAGTCAAGCTAGCTGCAAAGAGACCCTATGTGTAATCATGCACAAAGGCAAATTTATTATAATGGGCATGGCTCATAGTGCTTCAGAATATCTAATTATTATAAACAAAAGGACAAGGGGTATTTTCAGACGTTATGGGATCGCAGTCAATCACCCTGAATCACAGTGGATTCAGGGTGGTGGCTGCGATCCTGTGACCGTCCATTTGCTCCCAGCCAGATGTTCACCAAATTGACCACGGTTCTGGAGGTGAGGTTGGCCTCACCTCCAGAACCATGGTTAGGTTGGCCATGATCTGGAATGGGGCTGGCAATGGCCGCGATGAATGACTGTTTGCTAGCCCCATCCTGGAATCAGGTCCAAACCACAGGACGGGATCGGGCGCAACGGCCTGATTGACTACTGCACCCACCCGTCTCCCCGAAGGTGAGTGGCCATGGACGCGCTGGGGGGGGGGGCTGAGTGGCCGCGCAGCCCCGCCCCCTCCGAGATTCATCTCTGCGATCAGGTCGGCACAGACAGATCCCAGTTCAGGGTTCAGCATGGCGGGCCGAAAGGCCTGTCACGTCTGAAATTACCCAAGGAAAGAGCACACGGTCATATCGTTCTGTGGCTGGCCCACTGCATGGAAGTCTTTAAAGAGCTGAGCCTAAACTGCCCAGGGAGTTTACTAGTTGGACCATCAGTGATATGGCCATCCAGAATCACAGAGCAGATTGGAATTGCTGAAGGGAAGACTTGATTCTTTGGTTCCTGAATTATTATTTTTTACCAATGTATGAGTTTGGATCAGTTTTTTTTAAAAAGAAGCATTAAGAGCCTGGATGTGTGTCTGCCAACTCAAGCTTAATATGGCCAAGACCGAACTACTCATCTTCCCCCTCAAAACATTCCCCTACTACATCCCTCTCAGTTTTCATTGAGGGAGTCACCATCCAGCCGGTCCCTCCGGTGCATAGCCTGGGATTCATCTTTGATTCCTCCCTCTCCTTTACGCCTCAGATCCAAGCTGCTGCTAAATCCTGTTGCTTTACTCTGTACTGCTAAAATCAATTGCTAATATTGCTAAAATCCAGTCCTGCCTTACTGCTTCCACTGGAAAAACCCTAGTCCATGCTCTAGTCATCTCTTGCCTTGACTACTGTAACTTCCTTCTTACTGATCTTGCCCCACAGTATTTCCATTCAATTCTCTGCTGCCAAAGTCATCCACCTTGCTTGTCACTTTTAGCATTTTCATCCCCTCCTTTCAGTCCTACACTTGTTCCCATTATGTGAACGCATTTAGTACAAGCTCCTGGTCTTCACCTTCAAGGTTCTTCATGGCCTTGCTCCCCCATCTCTCTCCGCTCTTGTATTCCTTCATGCTCCTGTCCGGGAGCTTTGTACTGACAAGGGAGTGCTAGTTAGAAAAACCTCCCTGCTGTGCAGGGAGGTGGGGGCAGGCACAGGAAATGGGAACAGAGGTGACAGGTGCCCCTCCATTGTCCCAGAACCCCAAGGGACAGTCACCCCAAGCCGCCCAGGGAATCAACAAGGAAGCAGGGAGGAGAAAATCCCACACCTCCCTGTCGACTCTTGGCAGTGCGGCAACAACTGATTGGGACTGCCGTGCAGCCAAGAGCTAGCACAATGTTATGGCCTAACGGATTTTGGATCTTAAAAACTCCGTCATGGTTTTTGAAAAGGCAAAAGCCAGAATATCTAGGGAAATGTCCCTTAATTAGATAGCAACACCAAATCCAATGCAATCTTTCAGCATTAAGTACTGAGGAATAAGACAAAATAGGATAATTGGTGACAGTTTTATAATCAATAGAATGTTCAGGCTTTATAATGGAGAGTGCACTCTGGCCTCAAATATGGAGCGGTTGCTGCCGCTCCATAATACGTGTTTGCAATCACTATCCTTCAGGCTCTAGAAAGTCAGCCGGATCTGCACACCTCTGGCAGGAGCCTGTCTGGGGTGTTCACCACGCTGACAGCCAGCAGAGGATGCTGTTTCAGTGGGGTATCTTAGAGCTTTTGCCAGGACAGCAAACTGGGGTCAGTTGCCATCCAGGCAAGGCCAAATCTGTCTGCAAACCATGAGGGAATACAGAGGTGTTGTCAGAGGCCAGAACATGTCAAAATTCAAAAGGTCAGAGGCCAGAGTCAATACCAGTGGAATATGAATGTATCCCTGTCACTCCCCGTGTTGTCCCCTCCCTTGTCTGTCCTAGATTGTAAGCCCCTTGGGGCAGGCACCTGTCTCTATTAATGATTGTTCAGTGCCAGTCACATTGCTGACACTATATAAATAATTAACAATCACAGTAACACTGATGATGGTGCACAGTGCAACATCACTGTGAATATACATTCACCAGTTCTTTCTCGCTTCTCTGACTTCGGTGCAGTTCAAAACACTGCCATTTTAATTTATTATTTCTAGTGAAGAAGCAAAAACAAAATTAAAAAACACAAGAAGGAAGAAAAACTGGGTAAAGGGCATATTGCTTTGTAACAATCAAATCCTCTTTTGGGGTAGTAAATTAGCATTTGCAAAGTAAGCAATTTCATATCTTATTTCCAGGATGTGTATATATATACTAGGCTTGTTCTTCAGCCACTGGAGTAAGTAGTATCATTAGGCATTATCTACGTACTTGCATGGTCCCCATATCTACATACTTGCATGGTCTCCATCCCCAGAGTATGAGACTCGGGTAGCCAAAGTTTCCTAATCCCAAGAGATGCATCCATTTATCACAATGTAATGGGGCCAAAAAATCATATGTGGCTCTAGAGCCACAGTGTTTACCCACTTCTGGTATATGACATGGGTACTGTGCAGAAACACAAAACAGGAAGTGGGAACTTCACCCTCTCTCCAGTGGAGCCAGAATTACACCCACAGATCATGGCGTGGGAAATTTACAATCTAAATAAACAATATTCACCAAGACAGGAGGGGAAAGGTGGCATCATAATGAAGCAGTGTGTCACACGCACCTTGTAGGATACATCCTGGTTTTGTTAATTTGTAATTATTTAGAAGGGGTTGTGGGCACTTCCTTGTGTGGAATGCCAAGTTTTGTAGGCGTCCATGGAAGAGTCTTTGTGAGGGGCTTAAGGGAAAAGTATGCAGAAACACACAAATCATAGGTTGGAAAGGGACGGGACCACAGCTAGGTTGGAATAGGCCCTGGTGCAGAAGACAGAATGGGTCCCCCTGCCCCACCTCCCAGTGGCAGGGGATACAGCCGTTTCAGGAAGCCTGGCCCCCCCAGGCACCCTGGTGCAGCTGCACTACCTGCCCCCCTTAGGAAAGGGGCTCAAAGGCCATCTAGCCAATGCCCTGCTCAAAGGCAGGATGCCCTCAGACAGATGCTTGTTTGGTCATTCCATTGCTGGCCATGACATTGAGGAATTGACCCTATACCATACAGTATCTTATTGCAAAGATCTTCCAGTCTCAAACACTGCTATGATTCAATTGGAGATCCAGACACTGGGACCCATGTTTGCTACATTTCCCCCATTTGGTCAGACTCAGAAGGAAGATTTACTTCCATTTCTTTTCTGCTCTGCAGTACTTTTTTACTTTGCAACTGTGGGTGTTAACAGGCGTTATGGGAAACATGGAGGAAATCCTTTCTGTTTTTCCCACCCTGGGCTCTTCTCAGATGCATGCTATTGGATAGCTGCCCCTGTATATGCCAGAAACTACCCAGTTGTAAGCAGGGCTTACCTTCTTGAGCCTAGGAACAGTGGTGGTGGCAGAGGATCCCCAGGAGGGGTGGTGGGAGTATAAATAATCATTGCTCAGTCCTGCTGCCAGTGCTGTTCCCAGAGCCCTGCTGCCAGTGCTGCTCCCGGGGCCATTACGGTAAGACCCAGTGACCTACATCATGCCTGCCCAATAGAGCCACTTTTACCACATGTTAACGTGTGCCTAAATTTTCAACTTGGGTGCTCATGAAATTTTAAAAATGGCGTCACCTGAGATCCTTAGGTATCTTATTTATAAGAGTGTTGGGCATTTATTTCTAGTAAGAAATATATTCTTACCTTATCTTATATAAGATCTTTAGGTATCTTATTTATAAGGGTGTTTGGCATGTATTTCTTATAAAAAAAATATATTCTTACCTTATATATGATCCTTATAGGTATCTTATTTATAAGGGTGTTTGGCACGTATTTCTTATAAGTAAGAAATATCTTGTTGTTCTTCCCTGTCCCCCCTCTCTTGTGGGGTCCCACAGGATTCCATCCTGTCACCCCTCCTGTTCAACGTGTATCTAAGGTCCCTGGGTGAAATCGTGCGTAGATTTGGGATGCGTTGTCTTCAATATGCGGATGACACCCGTATCTACTTATCCTTTTCATCTGACAGTCCTACAGTCTCAGTGCTCACCCAGTGCTTGGCTGCTATTGGAAACTGGATGCGGGTGAGCCATCTGAAGCTGAATCCAGACAAGACTGGGGTGATAATGGTTCGACGACCCTGTGGCCTGGGATCATTGATGGGATCTGGCCTCCATGCGCTACTCAGGTGCATAGCCTTGGGGTGCTCCTGAATCCCCAGCTGCGCCTGGAAGATCAGGTTGTAGCTGTAGCCAGGAATGCCTTTCACCAGTTCCATCTGGTGAAAAGGCTGCATCTCATGCTTTCCAATGTAGATTTGGCCACCATCCTCCATGCCTTCATTACCTCGAGGCTGGACTACTGCAATGCACTCTACATGGGGCTGCCCTTGAAGACTGTTTGGGGGCTGTAGCTGGTGCAGAATGCGGTGGCCCACCTCTTGATGGGGGTGGGTCGACAGGAGCACATTACACCAGTGTTTAAGAGTCTGCACTGGCTGCCTATAGTGTTCCAGGCACAATTCAAGGTACTGGTTTTGGCCTTTAAAGTCCTAAACGGCTTGGGCCCTACATATCTGAAAGATCATCTTTCTCCTTATGTCTCTTCACAGCCCTTAAGATCTGCAGCGGGTGCCCTCTTGCGGGCTCCATTACTGGCCTAGTTTCATATGACTCGGGCCCTCAAAGAGGCATGCTCAGTGGCTGCCCCACAGTTTTGGAACTTTCTTCCCTTGGGGGCTTGCCTGAGCCATAATTTGAATGTCTTCCAGAGGCAGTGTAAGACCTTTTTATTTGACCAGGCATTCAATGAGCAGGAATAGATTGGGGGTGGGGGGGGTACTCTTGTGGGATTTTAATTATTTATTTCATATTTATATTTTATGTATTTATTGTAAGCCACTCTCAGGGGATAGGGCAGGATACAAATACAAATACATAATTAAATAAAATAGATGAGTGCCATCTAAAAGCTCAGTTTCTCATAGAATCAAGTGTAGGGAAAGTAAGGTTGCTGTGCTGGTCACAAATATAGGCAATAGAGACAAAGTAGTACAATGCTATCTTTTATTAGACCAACTATAAGAGCAGTTCCAATCTGGCTTCCAGTTGGTCTAATATGATATCACTGTACTACTTTAGGGAAAGTAATCTACTTTAGGGGAAATCATTCTGTTGATAGAATCAAGTATCTCATGGATGTGCATTTTATATCACCCCTCTGCCTTCCTTGCCACCAATGCTTCAGTGAATTTGGAAATGTGAATAAAATGGACACATTTCCTCATCTCACTTCTTTCTTCTTCGATGTAAGAATAGATTCTTAATCTTTTCAGTCAGGTTGCAAGAACAAGACAAGGAGGATTCGAGGCTGATATGCTTGTATCGTCACGTGGGCCTCCTTGCAATATTACTAGTTCATAGAGCAGATTTGTTTGGATAAATTTCAGAGCATTTTTTGAAACAGGTATTTTAAGACTGCTAAAGCCTTCACTTGACATATGGTGGTTTATATATTTATTTATTTTTAAAATGTATACCCCGCCCCTCTTACCAGATGCAACTCGGGTGGCTAACAACATCAAAAATACACAATAAAATAGCATAAAACATAATAAAACATCAATAAAAAGAAGGAATAAAAACCAACCCCCTCTCTCACCATCCCCACCCCCTACCCACCCCTCTCCCTCGCCAAATGCCTGATGGAACAGCCAGGTTTTACAACTCCTTCAAAAGGCTGGGAGGTCCAGGGCCAGACAGGCCCCCACTGGGAGAGAGTTCCAAAGACGCGGCGCAGCCACTGAGAACAACCTATTCTGCGTGGCGCCCCTGGACGACCGCAAGGGCCAGTCTAGGACCCGGGCAGTGAGGCAATCTCGCAAGTAGACAGGGCCCAGACCTTGTACGGCTTTATAGGTCAAAACCAACACTTTGAATTGAGCCCAGAAGACAATTGGCAACCAGTGCAGAGACCGGAGCACTGGTGTAATGTGCTCCCGGCGGTCCAGTCCCACTAAGAGCTGGGCCGCTGCATTTTGCACCAGCTGCAGCTTCCGAGCCGTCACCATAGGTAGCCCCTCATAGAGCGCGTTTTAGTAGTCTAGTCGAGAAGTGATAAAAGCATGGATGATCATGGCCAGGTCAGGAACCGAAACCAATGACCGAAGCTGCTGCACCAGATGCCAGATATAACTGGCGGACGGCACTCCTCGCCACAGCCTCCACCTGGAGATTCAGGCGGAGATGTGCGTTGAGGAGCACCCCCACATTCCGTACCTGGGAAGTCAGTGGAGGACAGATCACATCAACCATGGGACCTGTCACTTCCACCGACTTCCGCAGTACCATCAACTCCGTCTTGTCAGGATTCAATTGCAGTCGGTTAGAAATCATCCAATCCCCCACAGCTGCCAAACACCAAGTAAGCACCAAGATAGCCGTGTCTGGGTTTGTCGAAAATGAGAGATACAGTTGGGTGTCATCTGCATACTGATGACACCTCACCCCGAACCCTCTGATCACCTCGCCGAGCGGCTGCATATACACATTGAACATGAGAGGGGACAAAATAGAACCCTGCGGAACCCCACACGAGAGGTCTCAGTAAGATGAAAAACAATCACCGAGCACCACCCGTTGAGTTCTTCTGGTCAGGAATGAGCGGAACCATTCGAGAACAGTCCCACCCACCCCCGCATTGTCCCGCAGGCGCATCACCAACATCTCATGGTCAACGGTATCAAATGCTGCTGAAAGATCTAACAGGATCAATAGGGTTGATCGACTCCGATCCTTCTCGTGGCGGAGACCATTGAGTGAGGTACTAACCAAAACCGTGCCTACAAGTAAAAATTGTCATTTTAATGGAGGTAGTTATATTTTTGTGTTTGCTGGACTTCTCTGGGGCCCATCCACTCTATCTTTAGTAGAGCTGAATTGAGTAGTAAAAAAAACTACTCACGAATCTTCGCCCAAGTTCCAAGGACCAGCCCGGATTTCTCAGGCTGGTCCGAGGATCAGCGAATACTCGTGAGTAGTTTCTGAGCCAGAGGGAGCCTAGGCAGGAGGGAATGGGCCAGGGAAGAGGGGGTGGGGGCCAAGTGGGGCCTGGGGGGGTAGAGCACTCATCCTCTGGAAGGACTCCGGCGACACATGGGTTCCTCCAGGGGGTGAGTACTCTATCTCCTCAGCCCTTGCTAGGCCCCCTCCTTTCCTGGCCCCCGCTGGCCAGGGAACAGGGAGCAGAACTTAGCGCCGGCCTCCTTCCCTGTACTCGGCCAAGGATTTTCCAAGTTACGATGTTTTATTATCTTCAAGACGACTGGTCCCATTTTTTGCCACTGCAGAATTCGTATATAACACCACCCCTAGTGCCTCTTTAAGAACTTCCCCATTCCATGTTACACATGGATTTCATCCCCGACTCTGTCTCACAGAACATCCCCCCCACCCCCAGCAATGTTCCTGCAGCAGGGGCCATAATTACCTGCATTCACCAGGTCCAGACGCGCAATTGAGGCTCTAAAACAAGCCCAACAATGGCACAAGACCTTCACGGATCAACACTGGTGAGAACCTCCTCCACTACAAATAGCAGATTCTGTGTGGCTGGACCGACGACATTATCCTTCTCTGCGACCTTCTGCAAAACTAGACCATAAGTTCATAGGCCCGTTCCGCATTATGAAAAAGATAAACAATATCACGTACACCCTTTCCTCACCTCCGCAATTGCATATCCACCCTACTCTTCATGTATCCTTGTTGAAACGTGCTGACCCTCCATTCCTTCCGCCGCAGACAGCACAGCCTCGCACTCTGATATCGGTTCAAGGAGAACAGGAATACAAGGTGAAGGACATTCTGGATTCCAAGCTTCACTGAGGGTGGATCCTCTATCTCATCGACTGGAAGGGGTACGGACCTGCAGCAAGATCTTGGGAACTTGCTCAGAACATCCATGCTCCTCAGATCCTTCGTGCATTCCACTGTCTTCACCCTGATAAGCCACGGGGCCCTCATAGTGAGGGACTGAGTCCTAGGCAGGGGAGTACTGTCAGGTCTTACCGTAAACTCTGACGATGGGGGGGTGGGGGACCCTCCGAGTTCCAGGAGGCAGGAGGCCCTGTTGCCGGACTCTGGGACACTAGTGCGCCCGAGAAACCAGAAGTGCACTGGTGTTCAGCGCACCTGGGCAGAGCCCTGGCAGCACGGGTGGTGGCCGGGGCCATTAGGCCATAGCTACAAAAGCCCCAGCGGGGCTCTAAGACCCCGTTGGTAATTTTTGGAGAGTCTGTTCCCCCAGAGAAAGAGAGCAAAGGCGTGAGTAAGTGGGTGCGTGCACGTGTGTAAGTCTGGTGTTGGGTAAGTACGTTATACACTTACTAATCCCTCCCCGCCCCCGCGCACTAAAAAGTGACCTTCCTCAGTCTTGCAGTTTACGTGTGCGATTCCTTCCTATTTTGATCCCTGGCCCCCTCCTTCCCCACCGGGGTCCTCTGTGAGACTGCTTACCCCCACCTACCCCTGGATTCCCCGGTGGAGTGTGTGTGTGGTGTGGAGACTGCAACCCAGACGCGGGACCATGCCTCCTCTCTTTCCCCCCGTGATGATCTGGGTTGCCCCTTTGTAGGAGGAAAGCCCCTCTAAGATCCTGAGGAGCCATACGTACAACAGGGCGAATCTAAGAGGGAGAGGAGGGAGGCTGTGGTGCCTCAGCAAGCATAGACCTGTGTATCTGGGTGCGTGGCCTTCCACCCATCCCCCTTCGTGAAATGTCCCTGATCAGCCCCTGCGATCATCCGGAGGGGCCTTTCTGGAGGTCCCCCAGACCTCCCTCCCAATGGAACTCCCTCCCAATGGGGGTTCCCCTAGCCCCTGACCTTCTGTCTTTTAGACATACTTGTAAGACCTGGCTGTTCCGTCAGGCATTTGGCAAGGAGTAGGGAGGAGAGTGGGTGGGGTTGGGAGGGTATATTTTAGTTTTGTTTTTAAGTTGCAGTACCTGTTGTCAAATCCCCATGAGAATCTTATAGGAAAAGTTGCAAAATTGGCCTATAAACAGATGTCTTCTAGACGTAAAAGATTAAATCTCTCCAAATCCTCGGACTGTCGGCAAAGTTAAATACTACAAGGGCCTGCTTGAGTGATATTAGCTCTGTTTTATTTTATTGATTTTGGACCAGATAATGATTGTTGTTATTATCTATAATTTAAAAGTCTGTATCGTGAAATTGTGGTGTGTTGTATTTTGGATTTTAAGCTGATAGATTAGATAGATAGATAGATATTAGTTTTAATTAATGTGTTTTTATACTGTATTTATATATTTTATATTTTTGTGTTAGCTGCCCCAGTTCACCGGGGGGGGGGGATTAAGTATAATAAATAAATAAATAAACTTCCGGTGATAGTAAGGGGGCCCTCCATCCTCCTCCCTTCCTATTAATAAATTGGCAGACTTGCTTTACCCGATTCCTCAGGAGGGTGCATCTATGTCCTTTCACCATTCCCCTCTTAATTTCATGGTAATGGCAGCAGCCACAAACAGGCCTCCATCAGGAGTCATCGAGACATCTCCATCAGATAGAGAAGGCAGATGCCTAGATGTCCTTGGCAGAAAAGCCTTCTCCTCAACTACCCTGGCCCTGCATGCATCAAACTACATGTTGGTGATGGTAGGATACCAACATTACTTATGGTCCAAGGCAAACTCTACCAACAACACCACGGAAAGGATTGCCCACCAGCAGGAATGGTGTCAAGTGGCCCAATTCCAGCTCACTGCAGCGATGCATGTAGCAGACTGCACCATTTGTAATATGGCAGCAGCAATCACTATCGGACGCCATGCCTGGCTATGTGCGACAGCGCTTATACAGGAAAATAAAGTAAGAATAGAATAGAAGACGGCTTAGCCTGGAATCTCAGGTTGTGGCTGTTGCGGGGAATGTGTTTCGGCAGTTACATCTTGTCCAGCGGCTTTGGCCGTATCTCTCAGACTCTGACTTCGCCACTGTCATCCATGCCTTCATCACCTCGAGGCTGGATTACTGCGACACGCTCTACGTGGGGCTACCCGAGAAGCTGGTCCGGAGGTTGCAGCTGGTTCAGAATGCCGCGGCCCGTCTCCTTACTGGGGCAGACCGCAGGGAGCACATGACACCTGTGCTCTGGCCTCTCCACTGGCTGCCTATAAAGCACCGGGCTAGGTTCAAGGTGCTGCTTTTGACCTTTAAAGCCCTTTACGGCCTGGACCCTGCCTATCTGCGGGATCGCCTCACTCCCCATGTGCCCGTGCGACCTCTGAGATTGTCCGTGGGGGGCTTTTTGGAGATTCCCCGAGCGAGGCGGTTGGCCACTGATGTGAGATCTTTTTCGGTGGCTGCCCCTGTGCTGTAGAATTCACTCCCGGAGGAGACTCGGTTGGCCCCACCCTCCTGTCGTTT
>QEPC01006023.1:535377-547370 GCA_003113815.1 Sphenodon punctatus
GGATTTCCTCAAGGGAGGCGGGAGGGAAGGAGGACAGGAGAGAGGTGGGGGGAGGAGGGAGAGGGGGGGAGTAGTAGGGAGAGAGGACTTGGAAACGATTTCCAGGCAGATCATGTCGATCTTGGAGGTGAAGAAGAGAGTAAGATTCTGAGCGGAGAGAGAAGAGGGGGGAGGAGGACAGGAGGGTTTGAGAAGGGAGTCGATGCATCTCCATCTTCCAGAGGAGATGCAAGATCTTTTTGTTTGGCAGGCAAGAATAGTGTTGGGTGGGAGTGGGTAGAGGGGGCTAGGAAGGGGGATTGATAGGTGGTTGGGGTGATGATGGGGTTTTAGGGGATTTTAATGTATTTTATTGTATTTTATATTTTTTAATTAGTGTTAGCTGCCCTGAGTCTGCAGAGAATGGCAGGATAAAAATGTAATTAATAAAAAAAACAGATTTTGGAACTCCACCACCCCTTTGTCTTTCTTTCACATGCTCATCACCCATTTAAACCAATCCACTGCAAGGGAAATATAATTTTAAAAGGGATATGTCTACAACTGACTGAAGTCTGTGTTACGTGACAGATGCCAAATAGGCATCATATCCACAACGCAGGATGTAATTGCTCCAGTCCACTGGTCAGGCTTCGACTTGCATATCGTGTCCATTTTTGCCCATTACATATAAGAAGGATATTGACAAACTGGAGAACGTTTAGAGGACAGCAGTGGTAAAGATAATAGTTTGGAATACCATACCAATGAGGAAAAGCTTAAGGAACTGGGTATAAATTGAACTTTTGGGCGGGGGGGGGCACAATAATAGTTTTAAGTGTGTGAAAAGCAGCTGTTTTTTGTGGCTGCTGAGAGTCAGACAGTAGGCAACGGGCTTAAGTTGAATGAGGACAGATTTGAGTTGAATAGCCAGAAGTATATTTGGACCATTATAACAGGCATTTGAACCAATTGCCAAGGGAGATCATGGAACGTACAACATGAGCAGTTTTTAAAAAGAGGTTAAACTGCCCTCACAGATGGAGTAGGTACAAACTGGCCAGAAGGATGGACTAGATAATCTTTTTAAAGTAGCTTGCAGATCTAAAAACATCTGTATTTCTGCCAACACAACCCAAAATGCTACCTATCTTTTGTAACAGCAGTGTGTTGTTGACTCATCATTTGTTTGTGATTCACTAGAACTCTAGATCCTTCTCATCCCTTACTAGCTATAACTCATTTTGTGTGTTTGGCCTTCTTATTTATTCTTGTGTTTCCTTTTCTTTTCCTTTTATATGGCTCTTTAGGAGAGTATCAAACTATATATCTGTTATAGCAGAAATAATTTCCTGCTGTGGAGAAAAATGCAATAGTTGCTGTCTCAGACTTTGAGGCCATTGGCACAGACCATCCATGATTATGGACTTCTTTGGCAAACAACAAAGCAGGCACTTTACATGTTATTGAGGCACCATCACTGGCTCAAGCCCTCTGCCTTGCCTGTCAATACAAAGTAGAGAACTTGCCCATTGGAGGAAGTATTTTTGTGTTCCAAAACAGATTATTTGGTGACGTGTAGGGTACCTTTTCATTGGATTTGCTATGTGTTAGGGTGTTTTAGGTCAAAGAAGAGCCAAGTCCTGCCATTTTCCCATTTTAGCATAAGCTGATGGTTAAACATAACTATTCTAGATGTTGACTTTTGCATGTGAAGCATTAAATTAATTTCTTGCAGTTAGTGATAATTTTTTCTTCATTTTCTCTGAGATTCTATTTACAAATTCCATCTGTATTGCAGAATAAGGTCACCTAACAACTGTGACCAGGATTCTTTTGGGTAGGCAGTGAATCAGCACAGTGTTAGTCAGCAAAACAAAGCTGACAAGAGGGTGCATAGCTAGCAATATCCTGATCCTGAATAGGCAAAATTCAGGTATCTAATACACTTAGAGGTGAGCAGCAGTTGCCAAACAATTAAGCCCTTTGGAAAGGCAATAAATAAAATCAGTAGTGTGCAGATTAAGAAATGAGAGTAAAGTCACAGAAATATTAGGTCCTAGTATGGGTGTTCACAAGTTTATAAAGCATTAAATAAATGTAATACTGCTGTATTTTAGTAAGAGCTGCCGACTGAAATGTAATGAGTTACTTCTCAAGATGCATTTAATTTAAACATGGTTATCCTACTAAAACAGAGCAATGTATTAATCTAAACCCGGTGAGACATGTCAGCCCTGTTTAGCTTGAGACTATTATGAGGTATTTCCCCATTATGTCATCTCTGGGTGAAAACAGACATGACACTAACCACCCTTTAACCACCCTTGGTGGTCATTTATGCATGTTTCAGGGCTGCATAGGGCACCAATACAGCCCTGCAACATGCATAAATAACCACCAAGGGTGGTTAACTGGTGGTTAGCGTCATGTCTGTTTTCACCCTCTGTGGGAAGTTTGTTTTTGCTACTAAATAATTGGCTTCATACTTAAAAATGCAAACCTATCTCTAACCATGATCACAGTATATATCCTACGCTGTTTTTATATACCTTCATCTTTATGCTGCTGTTACTTGCTAAGAAGCCTTTCCTCTTCCGTGGAGCTAGAGTTGAGGGAGACTTCAGTCTAATTAGTATGTCATAGGTAGAGGCAGAAAGATCTTATACCTAACCTTTGGACATGGTCTTGCACTTTTCTGCTTGTTGGGGCATAGTAATATGGGAATTTAGTTCAGGCCCACCTCTAGTCAGAAAATGAGAGAGACGAAAAAAAATACTGCAGATACACATTTCCTGTGAATCTGCACTTAGATGGGTAAAGGCCACAATGGAATATGAATCTAAACGTCTCTCGGTACTTCCATGAGGGAGGGGAAGACCCACAGTTGTGTTTGGTATCTAGGGTTGGCAAGGTAGCTCTTATCCTGGAAGGTAGGGGATGGGGCAGAATTGCAGGAAATAATGCCTTTTATTAAATGAGTTCTCATTCCACTTGGGGTTCCCTTTGAGCAGGTGTTATCAAGTTATCATCCCAAAATCACCACAGGGAAGTATCAGCAATGAATGATCCTGGCCATTGAACTGTTTTCTCTCTCTCCCCCTCTCTCTAAGGCCTTGTAGTCCTCATAATGCATGTTGATGTGGCAGTGAGGGTGGCTTTTTTACCTTTGTCACTCAGTGTCTGTGGTTGGTTACTGTTGTGTGAACAAACAATTATTCACGCCACAAGCTTCAGTTCAGTCCCCTTCACCAAAATGTAAATATTCTTATTTAAAAGAAATTCAAAACATAGCCACCTAGCAAGTGTTTTGAGTACTTATTTATTATAGAAAATTAGGGGTAAGTGAGTGCATTTCTTTCATAGAAAGAAGCTGCAGATTTAGTGCAGTTGTTTAGTCCATAGTCTCTCCAGTCCGAATAATAGCAATCAGTAACAACAATCAAGTGGCTTCTGTTAGTTGTGAAAAATAGGCTGTTCCTTTTAATGATTATAAGAATATGATATGGTGTATTTCTTTTTAAAAATAAAAAACACCTTATTGCTAATATTTAAAGCAGTAGCATTTTACCAAGCAGAGATTATACAAGGCTTTCATGCAGATGCAAGCTAATTAGGCAAACGTTATTCCTGTAAAACAAGCACATTTTATTCTTAGACTTCTGTGTGAATAAATTGTAGCTTTATTTGGTTACGCTTAGCAACACGTATTGCCAGTATTTGCTGCTGCCTTGCTTTTTGAGTTAATCTGTGGGTGTGATTTCTACCAATTATGTAATTAACAGTCACTTTCAAATACCCTCCTGCAGGGGGAAACATTATCTCAAAAACAACACCTTTGTCTCTTAAGTCAGACTGTTCACTATCCCTGAAATTGCTGACTCACTTGACATCTTGAAAAATGAAGCTGCAGCACCTGGCTAGCAGTTGATCCATTAAGATGATGGAAATTAACTCTTATTGCACTTACTGGCTTCACCCTACTGCTGAAACTGTGCTCTTTACTTTTTTTCATGAAATTGTTCTTGACAGCCAAGCATTCATAAATTGTTATATAGTTCAGTTAATAGTGTGCTTATAGCAGAATTTAATATGGTTGGCAAGAGAGAGAAACTCCGACTCTGGGAATTTACAATGGATAGTTTAACAATTGCACAGAATCTATGCACTCTTCAATTATTTTTATATCATTTTGGTGCTCATGAAGGTGAGAGACGTACAGCTCTGCAAAGCCATCTCAGTGAGCACGTGTGTATTTTTCCAGTTCTTGAACCTCATCTCAACCAGAATTGTTGCTGTTTCTATAGCACTTAAAGTGTTTTATCATCTTTATCTAGTTCACCCTCTCAACAACCCTCTGAGGTAGGTCATTACTGCTCCCATTTTACAGAGGGGAACTGAGCTGAGAGAGTGAGTGACTTGTCCAAGGCCACCCAATGAGTTCATGGGAAGATGATATTTGAACCGTGGTCGTCTAGGTCCACACCCAACACATTATCATGGTCAAGCTACACTTGACTATGATACTGTGATTCTATAATACAGGTTCTCCAGTATATACACAGAACTGAAGATCAAACCACCCCACTCCTTTCTCCTTAATCCAAGCATGAAATGGAACCCAAGCTAAGGGCCAGTGTGTTCACACACTGACCTGAATCTTTTAGCAATTGAAACCTTTCAGCAATGCTAACTGTGACTTAGGTCTGGTCAAGGCCCTGCTAAAGTTTCTCTTCTGCATGTCAGTCCTACCTTTTTACAGTATTTAATTGCAGAATCCTCAGCCAATATTGTATAATCTCCCTTTTTTTCCCTCCCCCACAGGCTCTGATACTTCACCAGCTAGGACGCTATAGTTTGGCTGAGAAGATTCTCAGAGATGCTGTCCAGGTGAACTCAACCGCCCATGAGGTTTGGAATGGTCTTGGGGAGGTTCTTCAAGCTCAAGGCAATGATGATGCCGCAACAGAGTGCTTCCTGACAGCATTGGAGCTTGAAGCCAGCAACCCAATAGTCCCTTTTACCATCATCCCCAGAGTTCTCTGAAATGATAGCCTGAGAACCAAGATTGTCATGTTTTGACTTTTGGACACGAGGGTGAAGAAACACAATACCCAAGTGTGTCTGGTAATGCGGCTTAGTGTGAAAACCTTCAGGTTGAGAGGTAACAAATTGCGAGGAATCTGACAAGCATTAAAGTGGTACAGTATCTTAGTGCTAGGTAGAGAGAGGGGAAAATATGACTAACCAAAAAGAAATCACCACTCATATGTTGCCTACATTTTGCCCCATGATAGTTTTAAAGCCTGATTATATTATTCCACTGGATAATGTGCCATATTTTGTTAGCTGACATCTGAGTGTTATGTAAAAACATAATGGAATCCACCACCAAATGTAGGGTAATATGTTCAAGTTACAGTTCAATAGTAGAGCAGACTGACTTTTACAAGCCTGTTATGTCGTACTCCCTCTCAACCCCTTTTGGCCCAGAATTAAAATGTGAATTTTCTGTTTTCCATCTCTATACTACTAGTCCAGGCCAGAAAAACAGTTAGAGTTCTTGTTTTTAGTTGTTAATAGCTGTGATGTGTAGCTAATTGTTATCTTTATTTAGAACAAAGGCTGAATACAAGAATATTTATATTTTACCAATGTATGCCTGTTACAAAAAAAGAAAATATTAGTTATTTAAGTTTAACTTTTTTATGTGAATTCAGAGTTTATTTATCGATGGAAATATGTAAAAAGAAGCTTCAAATGGAATATCTACCGACATTCCTTATACATTACCCACATTTGGCTAAATGGGAAGATTATGTTAATAATAAAAATGATTTTTAAATGGACTTTGTTGCCTGTTCTCTGTTTAAGGCTGGATGAAACATGGAACCAACCACACATGAGTGCAGCTTAATGGCATTGGACCTATGGGGAGCCTAGCAGACCTTGAGAGGCTCATTTCCAGTGCTGCTGATGTGCAGCAGGGTGAGGAGAGCAAGGGCAGAACAGCCACCTTTCTTCATCAACGTGCCAAGATCTTAGCTTTTAAAAAAACGCCTTGCTTGCTTTGCTTAAGAGATATGAAAACTGTCACTCCAGTCAATGGCACAAGTGCACACACTGTTACTTTAGACCAGGGTAGTACTTTAAAGTTCAGTCCACAAATACAAGACATTCTGGAAGTTAGCATGCTAGAATCAGAGCTCATTGGCCAGTCTGCCATACAAAGATCCATCTTGTTTTATACAGTTTTGCTCTGTAGGGGTACTTCTATGGCATCCACTACTATCGTATCTTAATACATGTTTTCTCAACAGAAATGGCCATCAAATAATAGCTTGGTATGCTGTTTAGCAGGTCTGTAGAATGCCAAATGGTGCTAAAAATCTCTGATCTGCCATTGGTACAGAGAGTTTCTACTTTGTGCCTGATTGTAGGCACTTGGAAGTCAGATTCCTCCCATGTGTTTACACAGTAGATTCTCAGCCCTATCTCTGAAGTTACCTTTACTGGCACACTATAGTACTTGGAAAGGTTAGCTTAAACGCTTCTCTCAGACTCCCCGGGTTTGATCCTGCACCTTTTAAATCAGTGATAATGTTGTAATTGACCTCATTTCTTGTGGTTATCCTTCTTTTCATCTGTTAAGCACAGACCTTGCACATTCCACCCAGCCTAGGCAGAGCCTTCGACATGATACCACAGTGGTAATGGTGACAACAGTGCCACATGTTTAACAGACATGTGCATTGAGCAGGGGTTTGACTCGATGACCTCTGAGGTACCTTCCAATTCTGTGTTTTGTGTTAGAGTTTAACAAAGCTTTTGGAAGGGGCATGGGCAAGAATTGCCCTCAGTTGCTCTGCAACAACAGAAAGAGCAAGAGTTATTCAGACAGCTGAACAACTGATCCAATTCTCACCTATAATACAGGTCAGACCATCTGTCAAGGTCAGGAATGAGAGAGCCGTGGAAACCCCAAAATATTACTCATTCAAAGTGTGCTGCTTCTGTTAGCTCCCCAAATACTAATGATCTCAGTGAAACAGCTTCAGAGACCGTCTTTTCCTTTGCTCTGGCAGCACACAGCCTGCCATTGCTGCTGTTCACTTAAGGTAAAGCAGTGTCTAACAGACTTTTGTTTTAATCTTGAAATCAGTTCTGCTAGCTTATTTTACAAGGATTTTTCTCTGAGGATTGTCTTGTCAAAATGAGAAAATTCAGCCTCCCACACTTCTAAAGATTGATTAATTTGAATGTATATGCCACCCTTCCCATTAAGGCTCAGGGTAACTTGCAATCAATAAAAACATCTTTAAAAATCCCCTTAACCTCCCCCATGAAAGGTCCTAAATCGAGGCATCCTCAGGCAGCAGCATGAGGCCATACATCATATTAATTAAACAGCAGAACTTGTTTAAACATTGCTTTCAACTTAGCTTCTTGAAAGTCACCAAGTTTGGTAGCTGACCACAGTATTTATTTAATAAAGATTTGGCTGGAGGAAGACCAAAAGCCTGTATGTTACCCATGGCCTGTATTCACTATAGATGATGGATAGCAGGCAGACCTCTGCTCTGCCTTTGGGTGTTTTCAAACAAGATGCTACCATGCATGGCCACCCAGGAACCACTCATTCGACTGCCCATCTGAAGGTGGTGCAGGGGGGATATGCGCTCCTGTGAGCCATGCAGTACCCACTCGTGGCACACTGAGAAATTCAGTGTGTGCCATGCAGGGCAAGCCAAAAATGTGAGTGGCAATGGTGGGCATCCACACATCCCCTGCCCATATGAACTGGGGCAGCCACCCATGCCAGCAAACGGGTCCCGCTGCTCATAGGCATTGTGGGATGGGGAAATAGCCTTTGCAAGTCACAGGGACTGGCCCAGAGCTCGCACCCGGGACATGTCATTTTCAAAGGCCAGCCCGGCACGCTTCCCCCTCCCCCATGGTGTCTGGCAGGGAAGTGCAAGACAGCTGCCATGGTTGCCACATTGGGAGCTACCTGTTGGAATCTCTCCCCACACGCTCTCGATAGTTCCTAAAAACCTACCCTGAAAGTAGAAATACTTCGTAACCTGCCATAAAAGTTTCTTGGCCTTCAAACAGGAATGAAACCTGCATCTCTTTTCAAATGCCCATTTCTTTCATCTTAACCATACCATGTCTCATTGGGATGCAGCGAGGACAGAACCTACTGCAGGTTTTTCTCTCTCCAGCAGAGAATTTTTCTTGTACTAAAATGAATAGCTACGGAACATGTACAGAGCTACAGCTTCCAATAACTATTGTAAATCAAATGTGATAGAGCTTGCTGTGCTCAGACAGCCTTGCCGCTAAAGTCAATGGACCAAATTCACATCCCTAGCACCAATGAAGAGGAGTTGTACCAGCAAATTGTTAGCCCAACTGTGTCATTTACATGTTTAACTTCTGGGTATTATGTAACATCATCACCAAAAAGTGCTGTATTTTATATCCGAAATTCCACACACACACACGCATACATAAAGTGCTTTCCTTCTATGAGACTGCATGTAAAATGGCATCCTGGGTTATTTTGTCTCAGTGATTCCGTATTGAAATGTGCAGACGTGCGTAGTTTTCATTTATGAAACTTTCTTCCTAAGTGCCAGTCCTAAATACGTAGGGTAAGGTCCCTAAACACACTTTTACTGATACAACCCCTACCCCTACTGAAGGCAATGGAGGTCGATTGGTTTATGTGCACTTAGGATCAGAGCCATGATCTAGCATCTGACATCAGGCTGGACCCTTCCCATCTCAGATATTCACTCCCCATAATGAAGGCCCTTTAGCCCAATGATGCTTCCACTCCAGTGACATCTGCCCAAACCCAGTGCTCTCCTTTATTAGTGTGCCAACGCACTGAAGGCATATGGAACCTCACAATGACACACTGCACAATTATTCTCCAAAGACAGCAGTAATTTATGTCAGGTTCACTTAGAAGATATAAAAGAGTGCAACACAGAGCAAAGCTCCTTTGATGGTAGAAGAGCACTAATTGTATCCCAGCAGTTTGGAACAATGAAATCAATTACCTTCAAAAGGCATGAAAATGGATTTCATGTGTTACATTGACTTGATCCTCCTGCACCATCAGGCAAATCAGACATCTGCCAGTCTCTGCCATTCAGTTCTGTCTTGTGTTGGAGAGTGCACACTTCTGAGTTTAACTTTGATAGAATTGGTACCTTTCTCTGTTCTGGGGAATGCTTCTCTAAGTTGCCATCTTTTTTGGTTACTGAAACCAAATGTGTTATCAGTGCGTAAGCTGCATTGCTAGCATTCTAAACATGAATTTATTTATTTAATACATTTCTACCCCGCTCTTCCCGCCACAGGCGGCTCAGAGCAGCAAACAACAATAAAAAAATATAAAATACAAATATAAACATTTTAAGAAATTTTAAAACATTAAAACATAACAGGGGAAAAAAAACCAACCACCACCCTCCCCACCCACCCTTTACCCCTCACCAAATGTCTGGCAGAACAACCAGGTCTTACAGTTCCTACGGAACGTCGAGAGGTCAGGGGCCAGTTGGGCCCCCACCAAGAGGGAGTTCCAAAGCCGTGGCACGGCCACCGAGAACGCCCTGCTCTGTGGCCCCCTGGGAAACCCAGGGGACCTCTAACGCGGCGCCCCTGGACGACTGCAGGAGCTGATCCAGAACCCAGGGAGTGAGACGATCTTGCAGGTAAGCAGGGCCCAGGCCGTATAAGGCTTTATAGGTTAAAACCAACACTTTGAATCAGGCCCAGAAGACTATTGGCAGCCAGTGCAGAGACCAGAGCACTGGTGTAATGTGCTCCCGGCGACCAGGCCCACCAAGAGCTGGGCTGCCGTGTTCTGCACAAGCTGCAGCTTCCGAGCCATCACCATAGATAGTCCACGTAGAGCGCATTGCAGTAGTCTAACCGAGAAGTGATAAAAGCCTGGATGATAGTGGCCAGGTCCGGAACCGAAACCAGCGGCCAAAGCCACGGCACCAGATGTAACTGGTGGAAGGCACTCCTCGCCACAGCCTCCACCTGGAGATCCAGGCGGACCTGCACATCGAGGAGCACCCCCAGGTTCCGCACCTGGGACGTCAGCGGAGGGCACACTCCATCAATCAATGGAGCTGTCAACTCCATTGACCTACCCACTAACATCACCTTCATCTTGTCAGGATTCAGTCGCAGTCGGTTAACCCTCATCCAGTCCCCCACAGTTGTCAGACACCGGGTAAGCACTGAGACACCTGGGCCTGCGTCAGTCGAAAATGAGAGATCCAGTTGGGTGTCATCCACATACTGATGACACCACACCCCAACTCTGATCACCTCACCGAGCGGCTGCATATACACATTGAACAGGAGAGGGGACAAAACTGAACCCTGCGAGACCCCACACAGGAGGACTCGGTGCGATGAAAAAGAATCACCGAGTACCACCCGCTGAGTTCTTCCTGTCAGGAATGAGCAGAACCATTCAAGAACAATTCTTCCCACCCCCGCATTGTCCCTCAGGCGTGTTACCAACATCTCGTGATCAACAGTGTCAAATGCTGCCAAAAGATCTAAAAGAATCAATAGGGTTGATCGACCCTGGTCCTTTTCTCGGCAAAGGTCATCCACCAAGGCCACAAGTGCTGTCTCAGTGCCATCCCTGAACGAAAACCAGACTGCAAGGGATCAAGATAACTGACGTGGTCGAGATGCCCCTGAAGCTGCTGAGCCACCACTCGTTCAATAACCTTCCCTAAAAAGGGAAGGTTAGACACAGGCCAATAGCTGGCAGGGGAGTCAACGTCAAGTGATGGTTTCTTGAGCAGAGGCCACACCACCGCCTCTTTGAGACAGCACAGCAGTCTGCCCTCCCGTAGGGAGGCGTTGACCACCCCGGCCAGCAATGACCCCATTGTCTCCCGGCACCTCTTAACCAGTCAGGAAGGGCACAGATCTAATTCGCAAGAGGTGGCTCAAACAGACCCCAGCACCTCCACCACGTCAGCGGGTGCCACCAACTGAAAGTGATCCCATAAAATCGGACAAACTGGGGCTTCTACATCTACCTCCTCTGCTGCTATAAGTGCAGTATCAAGGTCCGGGTGAATACGAGTGATTTTTCTCCGCAAAATAATCCGCAAAAAGGTCACAGCGGACAGGAGATGACTCAACCCCTGGGTTGAGGGAGGCTGGACTGACCAACCCCCATACAACCCAGAACAACTCCACCGGACGGGATTTTGCGGATGCTATGAGAACAGCAAACAACTCCCTCTTTGCTGTTTGCATAGCCACGACATAGGCTCGTAAACTAGCTCTATGTCGCAATCTGTCAGCTTCAGTTCAAGATCGGTGCCATTGTCACTGCAACCATCGCCCCTCTTGCTTCAGGACCCGCAGCTCCTCGGAGAACCAGAGGCCTGCGGGCCCGTCTCCTGGGCAACAGATGCCTGGGAGCCGTGCGATCGATGGCCTCCGTCAGCAAGATATTCTGTAGCTTGACGAGGTCATCGATGAGACGGTCATCTAGGTCAGAGGGTAACTCCCCCAGAGCGCCTAGAAACCGCACCAGGTCCATCAGCCTCCGGGGGTGGACCATCCTAATAGGTTCCGCACCCTGCTGGGGGCAGACGTGTGCTAGAAGGGAAGTCTGTAGGAGGTAATGATTCGTCCATGACAAGGGTACAGTTGATATCTCCCCCATTAATGATTACCTGCCTCAAGGCCAGTGCAAAACATGAGGTCCAAGATATGTCCTCCAAGATGTGTTGGGCCGGTGACCCTCTGGGACAAGCCCATGGTTGCCATGGCAGCCATGAACTCATGCTCGGCTCCCCCGAGCACTGCGTCAGCGTGCATGTTGAAGTCCCCCAGAACTGTCGTTCTGGAGGACCGCAGCACCACCTCCGACACAGCCTCTGCCAGAGCATGCAGGGAGGCTGCTGTACTGGTAGGTGCATGGTATACCAGCAACACTCCCCAACTGTCCC